>JANIJG010022607.1:4400-85063 GCA_024611175.1 Megaceryle torquata | reverse complement strand
GGGCACTGGAAGGCCACACGGTCTCCCCGGAGCCTTCTCTTCTCCAGGCTGAACAACCCCAACTCGCTCAGCCTGGCCTCACAGCAGAGGGGTTCCAGCCCTCCCAGTATTGCTGTGGCCTCCTCTGTCCCTGATCCAATAGGTCCATGTCTCTCTTGTTCTGAGGACTCCAGAGCTGGACTCATCACTTCAGGAGGATCTCCCCAGAGCAGAGCAGAGGGGCAGAATCCCCTCCTTCAATCTGCTGCCCACGCTTCTCTGGATGCAGCTCAGTTTAAAAGAAGGAGGGAAACTCAGACCAGTTACTACTGCTATGTCTGGCGCTGATCTCAGTGTCTATTTTTGATCTTCAGGCAACACATAAAAAGTGTTACTAGAATAGACACAGGCTATTCTGTGCTGGTTGCATCATTGCCCAGAAACTCAGTTTAACATGGTTATTTAGCATAAAAGTACAAATTCCTAAATCTCTCCACTCCCCCCACAGATGAATGAGGGAAAACCACCCATTGAGAAGTAATTTTGAAATATGCCAGCTCCTGAACCCAGACCAACAATTGCTTGGAAAAGTACTAGCTACCCTGGGCCAAAAACGTAGGCAGGAGTGTGCTAGCAACTTCACAGCCTGGATCACCACATTTGACTGCCAGGCACATTGAATTTACTAATGTGAAAGTATGAAACGAGGAGGCAGGTGACCTGAGTGGTATCTGAGTCTCTATGGATTGTAGGGATGAGGGGGATGTCCCAGGTAGGTGAATTAAATCTTCCTTCCAGGTCTGGTGACTCTCCATCAAATGTCTGTCTGATATGGTCCTATGTCACCATGAGCTCATGTTGTCCACATGAGATACACTCTGTACTAAATAGAACTGCCCTAGGATATTTATGTCACTCAAGTGATGCTGCTTTATAAAAGTATATACTCCTTATACACAGCAAAGAAGTGAGAGGAAAAGAAGAAGCTTTAGGAATTGTTGGGCTTTTTTTTGTATTCTAGGAATACAAAAAATATTTGTTCTCTGAGGTATCACAGAATCACAGAATTATTGAGGCTGGAAAAGACCTCTGAGATCATTGAGTCCAGTCTTTGACCTAACATCACGACATCAGCTAAATCATGCCACTAAGTGAAGCATGCAATCTTTTCTTAAACACCTCCAGGGATGGTATCAGTTGATCCTGAAACACTAAAACTAACTCTCTTTGAAGAAAGCCAAAGTTCCAAGACCTCCCTCATTGCTATTCAACATCCCAATGACAATTTGTGGGGAAGGTGCCTAAAACTAACAAATTCTGGCTGCAATCTGAAATGAGCCCTTAAAATGTTATTTTTCCCTGTTTTGAGAACAACAGGACATAGCAGTGTCTGGTCCACTGCAGATTGCTCCACACAAAATTAGCTCTGAAGATATTTCAGGAATGTGCTAGACCCCATCCTAAAAAGAGCTCAGCCTCAAAGTTCAACTAAAACCTGAGCAAAAGCCTTCTCTCACACTGCAAAGATGAGTCATGAGCATGGACTAGGACCAGTATGGACATAGCCAACAGATACAGCTTAGTCCATCTCTGTACTTCTTTGTCCAAGGAATTGTCATAGATCTTAATTTTGCTGAGGAAGATTTTAAGAATTGCTCTTTTGGCATGGAATGGAGGGGTTGCCTGAAATAGCATCAGATTACATGTCTCCTAATTTTCTGCCTACCTCTGGTCCCAGCCTTACAAAGAATAATTAGAATCAGTTAAGAACCCAGTGAAACCTGAAATGGGAATAAAAATCAGACTCAGCAAAGTATGAGGCATCAAGATGATATTTTGCAAGCCGTGTCCAACAGGAAAAATTCCCAGTGAAGATACAAGGTGTTTAGCCATCTGCAGATCTGAAAAGAACATAGAGCTGCATAGGATGGGAGAGACGTCTTGCAAGTTAATAGGCAGAAGATCTTCTTATAAGATGATGGTAGCCTGGGGAGGTGGTGGCCTGATCTATATCCATTAAAGCCAAGAGTTGCTCTTTACATGTATCAGTGGATTCCACACTGCTTTGCCATAGGGCTTCATCCAACCTGGTTATTTTATTTTGATTGCATTTTCCCCTTGGCTGGGGATTGCTAAAGGTAGGTGCAGGTGAAGGTGACCTCACCATCTTCCTCCACCCCAGCCAGGGGACGTGGGGTTGATGTGAGCCTGAAGTTATGGCATGTAGCCATCTTTGGAGATGCTCACCAACACTTAGAGGAAAGCCAAGAGGGGGAAGGAGGGTAAGACAGGACCAGGTTTAACCACTTCAAAGCTTCCACCTACTCTGAAGGACTTTAAAGAGAGGTTATGTTATATGAACTAGCACAGGATATTAAACATATTCTGCTGACAGTAATTTTACTAGAAGCAAGCCAGCCCAATTACCCCATCCTGATATGCACATATGAAATAATGAATGGTGCAAAAAAGAGAGACAAGGAACTTCATGGTGGAGTCCTGCACAGGGGGTTATTTCTAGCTTTATCTAGAAAACTATGACTTAACCAAAAATGAAAAATATTCAGATTTTTCACTGAAAAAAAAAGGAATCTTTACAGAATGTTTGGCCTGAAATGTTTCATTCATTTTAAAATTAAAAGATAACTTTCTTTTTTCATTTTCTTTAATTCTTTTCTGTCCCATTTTCTTTCTTTATTGTACTCAGGACAAGATGAAAGGAATAGGAACCCCCTTATGAAGCAAAACATCAAACTGCTTCACCAGGAATATTTCAGAACATCACATTTCTCTTTAATATTCCTTTAAACAAAACAGCAATGAAATAAATGTACATTTGAGCCAAACTAAGTAGCAAATTTTCTGGGATTTTCAAACTATTTTGCCTTTCTGGAATAGAAAATAATTTGCTCCCAAATATTCTCCAGCTCTCTTTTCCCCCTTAATGGAGGAAAAGAGATGTTCAGTGAAATGAAACAGTGGGAAACCCAAAATCAATGATAATGGCTGATCGAACTCTAGAACTCAGTGCTAAAGGAGGTCACTGATGTCCCACATTTAATGAGATTTAATTAAGTCATGGCTGTTTATTGAGAAAATTCAGGGGTATCAAAGGAAATTACAGCAACACATCCTCGAGATAATCATTAACATCTCTCTTCAGCATTCAGCTGTTTTCTACAAACTATGGGCCAAAGCAGGAACTATTCCACACTGTAGGAATCTCTTCCAATGTTCCTCCAGTTGTCTGATCCTGGCTGTGATCAGTCAGAAGATACTGGACCAGCTGGATGGCAAGCAAATTCTGCTCACACAGGATTGCTCATATGAGGAGCATGAGCGTTTTGATCCTAAAGCTCTTCTCTCTTCTAATGTGAACAGAAAAATTCCATATAGACTCAGTATAAACAGCCTGTGTAATATCCTTCAAACATAACTGATTTTAAAGACAGGGGTTAGGGCTGGGCCAGCTGCTAGGCAATGACAGATGCTTACTATTAACCCCTCTCCCTCCCAAAGGGGATGAGAAAGGGAACAAGGGAGAGAGAGTTATGGATTAGAAAACAAAACCAGCTTTAATTAAAATAATAACAATAAAATGAACAATAAAATGAAATATATACAAAATCATTATCACACCCACTTAATGTTACCATCACCCCTGATGCTGTGGAGCAGGCACTTGGGAAGTCCCAGACTGGACTCAGTGGCAGAAGGGAACCAGATTCAGGAGCTAGATTCTGGAACAGGATTCAGGAACACGTGGATTTGGATTGAAGGCAGAACGGACAAAGTCCTCCTTGGATACCAGCCATTGAAGAGGCTTGACCCTCATGATCCCTCAGCTTCATACCACATGTGATTTATATGGGACTGAATCCCTCATTGATCAGTTTAGGGTCACCTGTCCTGTCTGCTCCTCCCTTCAGGTGTGATGTTTACTTTATGGCACACCAATGTGGTACACAAGATATAGCAGCGACCTTGGTCTGCACACACCAGTCATTGGTAGTAACTCTAAACATGAAGCATTATCACCACTTGAAGCAGACACAGTTTATGAAAAATTTGTTAACTTCAGACAGTGCAGTCACTTAGAAGAGCCTGAGCTGAAAAGTAAAATCACTAAATAGAATTAGTTCTGTTCTAACTCAAACCAGGACAGCCTGATCAATGGTCACTGTTCTGCAAGTGCCCAAACGTGACTCCTAACACATTTTCAGCAATAAATGAACACTGTCCCAAGCTGAGATCCTTAGTGCAATAGTCAACGGCACAACATCTTCTTGCCTCCCAGAGAAATAAGTCTGAAATCCTGGATCTGGATTTTTCTTTCTGGCTTCTGACATCCTGACATCTTACTGCAACACTGTATGTCCCCTGCACCCCAAGACACTGGCTTCCACCATTTCACCCCAGCTCCCACCCCAGCCCATTGGTTAAAAGGTCAATTCCAATCAACTCCTATTGCAATCGTCTTGTCAACATGCAAAATTTGCCATGGCAAATACAAGAACTACCCCTTCATTTTCTGCTGCATCAAGTGCCCTGTCTCCAACTCCTCTAATGCCCAGGCTATTATCTTGTACACAATAATTTACTGTAAAGCTGCACCAAGACTGTGAATGGAATAATGAATCTCTCTGTGCCAAAGATTATTTTTCCCCAAACGTTAATAATCAACCTCTAAGACATGCACATACACACAGACACACATATACGTACACAGACCAAGTCAGTTTGGAAGAGCCAACATCTAATTGTGTACAAAGACTAAAACAATGTGACATATTAATGCATGAATTCAAAATGTGGACAATGCACAATGAAGTAAGTGTGAGCAGGATGGGGAGGGACCAGGATCTGTGGACATCCCTGGTTAGGGCCCATTGAGTACAGTGATGGCATAGAAGAAGAGGAAAGTGCTGAGCCTTCAACAAGGCAACTTTAGCACTGGCTGAAGCAGACTATGAGTAAGATATGATTAATGTACTGAAAAGGATGAAATCAAGTCATTTGGCAGAGCAGAACCATGCTGTGATCCATTTATAAAAGTTGCTTGAGTCAGCAGCCCACAAATCATGGATATTGCATTGCCTGAGGGCCATGGAGCATGGCCTTCCAAGGAAGAAGAATAATTGCATATGCAATCGTGTCTAAAATGTCACAAATACATGACTGAAGGTGATGGTGAACATTGCAGAGGCACAAGGAGCTGAGAGAGCATCATAGTCATGGAAGCATTGAAGTCAAGGGAGCTGATTGTACTCCTTTTCTCCACTCTGGTGAGACCTCACCTGCAGTGCTGGGTCCAGCTCTGGAGTCTTCAGCACAGGAGAGACATGGACCTGCTTGTGCAAGTTCAGAGGTAGCCACAAAAATCATCAGAGGGATGAGACACTTGTGCTATGAGGGCAGGCTGAGAGAGTTGGAGTTGTTCAGCCTGGAGAAGAAAAGGCTCCAGGGAGACCTTATGGGGGCCTTCCAGTTCTTAAAGGAGGCCTGTCAGAAAGATGGGGACAGACTTTTTAGCAGGGCCTGTTGCAAGAGGACAAGGGATGATGGTTTTAAACTAAAAGAGGGAGATTTAGACTACAGAAAGAAATCTTTTATGCTGAGAATGGTGAAACACTGGCCCAGGTTGCCCAGAGAGGTGGTTGATGCCCCATCCCTGGAAACATTCCAGGTGAGGTTGGACAGGGCTCTGAGCAACTTGCTCTAGTTGGAGATGTCCCTGCTCACTACATGGGGGATGGACTAGACAACCTTTAAAGGTGCCATCCAACCCAAAACATTGTATGATTCTATGAGAGTAACACTCAAAAGTGGCAGCCCTGCCACTGCTCATGCCCCAGCACAAAGAAATAGGAGAGCTGAGGACCCTCAGTGAGAAGTAGCCAGCCACTGGGGGACTCTGAGCAGCATGGAGAGGTCTATCTATGATAGGGAAGGGTAAGAAATCACACTCAGATTAGGTGGCACATCTGGGCACATCCTTTGACACAGAAAGCCCACTTTGTAGACCTCAGGATAAACACCAGAACCCCCATGATCATTTCCTTTCTTCCACTGCTACCTTCAACTTAGCTCCACTCTTCAGCCTGCAGCATTCACCAAAGTCCCTGTGCTCAGACTGACATGGGAAAAACACAGTCTGAGACAGATAAAGGATATCCATCAGCATCTGCTACAGCCCATCATCCCAAGCTCCCCCCTACCTCCCAGTGGCTAAATAAAACCATTTGATAATGGAAAAGTATGGACTCTGAGGAAGATGACACTGGGAGATGCCACTGCAGAAATATCAGAAACCAGGAAAAAGTCAGTATGGAGATCTGAAGAGAAGTTAAACCCAACTGCAGGAACCCTCCTGCTGTGAGTCACTACTCCATGAAGATTTACCAGTTTATAACTCGCTGAATTTCCCTTGATGTTATCATCTTATATATCCTGTTGATGAAGGGACACATGTTGGTCATTGCATACAGAAGCTGCTGTGCCATCACTATACCTGCTCAAGCCTGTAAAGTTGTTCAGTTCAATGTTGGGGTCACCAGTGAAGCCAGATGACACAGCCAGGGTGATCACAGCCTGACATTTTTGAGCATGCTTGCAGAAACAACCCAGCTGTAAATGTCACCCCTGGAAAATGGGTCAGGGCCAGGTCGAAGCTCTGCTAACATCCCATTTAATGGCTTGTATGTCTATTCTCCAGTTGGATGGAGTAAGAGCAGTGGCTCAACCCCCTTGTCCTTCAAATGGGCAGATAACTAGAATTTGCCACTAGGTTGAACAAGTAAAGCAGCTTATGGCATGGATGCTTTGACCCAAAAGCATTTTTATCGACAGGATGCTGTACCAAGATTAGGACTGGGAAAAGTGTTGCCACAGGCAGATCTGGATGGACTGCAGAAAACTAAACAAAGTGCTCCTGTGAGAGCTTGCTGGGCCAAAGAGCATCACATACCTGACTCCTTGGCAAGATGACATGCAGAACCACACAGCTACATCAAGGTATGGACACAAATTAATTTGTCTTATCCATTAAGGTCCCAGAGTAAAAAACCCTTTAGAAGAAAGCTTCATATTAAGAAAAGTGAAAGAACTTGCAAAGCACACAGCATTGTAAATTTTGCTCTTCTTCAACTGTAAAGGTTTTTCACTACAATTCATGCTGAGTGCCATGAACTCATTTAAATATGTGACAGGATACAGAGAAACCAGCAGCTGCCTGCAGCAGTTTAGACAGACACTGTGTCTGTCTCCAGCTAAAGTCTGCCTGCCTCTGCCAATCCCACTTCAGTCACACTGAAGCTGTGCCTGGCTGGTGGCCTCCTGAGCCTTTGGCCTCAGTGGGAGTTTTGGAGAGGTGTTTTCAGTATGTCATTTCAAGTGTCTGAAGACACAAACAAAAGGCAAACAGAAAATGTATTATTTCAGTTCAGCAAAAGACTTCAGCAGATGCACAGTGGCTCTTAGCTGCTACTTACGTGCAAATATGGACAGAAATTACTTCCCGAAGCAGAGCTTGGTGGATGACATTGCAAAAGCTATGTGTGAATCCATAATGTACTTTTTAAGAAAGGAATCTGGTGCAGCAAGATGTGCTAACTAAGGGTGGGGGAAAATGAAGCTTTTTAGGTCAAATGAAGCAACTGCATTTCACAAACTCATAGTATTATCAGACCACTCCAGAGATCCAGCAGCAGAATGTGAAGAAAATCCAAAGGCATCACCTTGCAGCAACAACAGGCTTGTTACAGACCTGAAAAGCTGCTGCCCAAGAAGACAAAGAACAATGCAGATGATGCTGACCCTAGCTCTGGTCTAAACTGCTCTAATCATGCTCATGGAGGTTTTCATGAAGACAATTTACCCTTTTAGTGTTGGGCAGGGAGGGACTGCTGGGGAAACCCTCCTGCATTGACTTTCCTGGTAACCCTGGTGTGAAATCACCTGAGCTCATCTCCAGCTCCTGCACCTAGAACTTGGCCCTTCTCCAGCTTGGGGATGCTTTAGTGATACTGCAGTTCAACTGCATAGGAACTACAAGGTTTGCCCTTGAGGCAAAAGATGGAGATGGGCGGTGCTGGGGATGACAGGTAAGATTTTATCTGAATTTGTTCAATTATCATCCAAATCATGGATGCAGAAGGATGGGTATCTCTGAAGGAAGGTCAGGACATAGCTGTTCTGTCTCAGCAATGTTATTTGACTGACTGTATTTTTCTGTTCCCTTTAGGGAATCATTACTTCCTTCCTTTCTCTGTTTTTAATGCAGCTCAGAATTAGTGTTGCTCTTTGATTTCATTTCTAGTCTGCATGACAGTTTAATTGCTCATCCTGGCTCAGGAGTAGAATCAGATTCATCAGTAAAGCGGGTAAAGGAGGAAGATGGTGGAACTTCAACTGCAGCTATTGTTTTGCCACTACATTGATGACTTGGGGCATTATCATTTGCTCCTCACTGCAGTAGCTACGATATGACTGTATCTGAATATCCTTCATATGCTGATTGGGCACCAGGTGTCCTAAAACATAACCATACACATGAAAAATGAAGAAACTAGTTAGTCATTGTTTCTGTTAATATATGACAGCAATTCTGGTATGCACTTTAATAGAAGACCTACTGATTTCAAAAGGTTTACATGTTCAAGGTGGCAATAAGGCAAAATGCTAGGAAACGGGAGATTGTGGATCAGGATCCCCATGAACAATCATGGAGGGGGTACTGAGGAACAAGGACCTTGACCACTAAGTAGAAGAGCAGTGAACTAAGCCCCATAGCAAATTTAGTGCCCAGAATATCATAGAATCATCAAAATTGGGATGAACTAAGCCCCATAGCAAATTTAGTGCCCAGAATATCATAGAATCATCAAAATTGGAAAAGACCTTTAAGATCATTCAGTCCAGCTATTAACCCTACTCTGTCAAATCCACCATTAAGCCATATGCCCAAGCACCACATCTATACACCTGTTAAACACATCCAGGGATGGTGACTCAAGCACCTCCCCGGGCAGCCTGTTCAGTGCCTGACAATCCTTTCAGTGAAAATTTTTTTTCCTATTGTCCAGTTTAAACCTCCCCTGGTGCAGCTTGAGACCATTCTCTCTTGTTCTGTCACTAATTACTTGTGAGAAGAGACCAGCACATACCTCTCTACAACCTCCTTTCAGGCAGTTGCAGAGAAAGAGAAGGTCTCCCCTCAGCCTCCTTTTCTTCAGACTAAATAGCCGCAGTTCCCTGAGCTGCTCCTGACAGGAGTTGTTCTCCAGGCCCTTCACCAGCTTAATTGCTCTTCTCTGGACCTGCTCTAGCACCTTGAAGTCTTTCCTGGATTGAGGTGCCCAAAACTGAAGACAGTAATCAAGGTGTGGCCTCATCAATGCCAAGTACAGAGGAAAAATCAGCTCCCTGATCCAGCTGGCCACACTATTTCTGATACAGGCCACGATGCTGTTGACCTTCTTGGCCACCTGGGCACACTGCTGGCTCATGTTCATCTGCCTGTTGATCCACACCCCCAGGTCCCTTTCTGACGAACAGCTTTCCAGCCACATTTCCCCAGCCTGTAGCATTGCATGGGGTTGTTGTGACCCAAGTGCAGGACTGCTGACAAATAATGGAGAGAGGCTTGGTGAACACATCTGCCAACTCCTTCAATACTCTTGGGTGTAACCCATCCGGCCCCATAGATGTGTATGTTTCAGTGGTGTAGCAGGTCACTCACTATTTCTTGGATTGTGAAGGTCTCATTCTGCCCCCCCTTCCTGTCTTCCAGCTCAAGGGGCTGGGTGTATAGGGAACAACTAGTTCTACTGCTACAGACCGAGACAAAGAAGGCATTATGCACCCCAGCCTTTTCCTCATCCCTTGTCACTATGTCTCCACCTGCATCCAATAAAGGATGGAGATTCTCCCTAGTCCTCCTTTTGTTGTTGATGTGTTTATAGAAATATTTTTTACTGTCTTTAACAGCAGTAGCTAGGTTGAGTTCTAGCTGGAATTTGGCTTTCCTAATTTTCTCCCTGCACAGTCTCACTTCATTTTTGTAGTCCTCATGAAAGCCCTGCCCCCTCTTCCAAAGGCCATGAACTCTCCTTTTGTTCCCTAGTTCCAGCCAAAGCTCTCTGTTCAGGCAGGCTGGTCTTCCCTACTGGCCTGTCTTTTGACACACTGGGACAGTGGCTCCTGCACCTATAAGACTTCCTTGAAATATGTCCAGCCTTCCTGGAGTCCTCTACACTACAGGACTGCCTCTCAAAGGACTTTGTCAATCAGTCTCCTGAAAAGGTCAAATCTGTCCACCAGAAGTCCAAGGTGGCAGTTTTACTGACCCCCCTCTCTGCTTCCCCAAGAACTGAAAACTCATTTCATGGTCACTGTGCCCAAGACTGCCTCTGAATTACTTCCCCCACTAGTCCTGCTCTGTTCACAAGCAGCAGGTCCAGGAGGACACCTTCCCTCACTGGCTCCCTCACCACCTGTGTAAGGAAGTTATCTTCTACACACTCCAGAAACCTCCAGGACTAGTCTCTCTCTGCTATATTATTGTATTTCCATCAGACATTTGGGAATCTGAAGTCCCCCATCAGAACAAGGGGTAGCAATCATGAAACCTCTCCCAGCTGCCTGTAGAATATTTCATTCACCTCTTTGTCTGGTTGGGTGGTCTATAAGTGGCATTCAAGTTTTACCTTGCACTGGGCTGGAGTGGTAACATGCTGCCAAAAGGCCAATGCAAAGGAAATCTTAAATACCTCCTATTTCTTCTGTACATACTGCCCATGGCAGGTGAATACATGATCTAACTCTGTCATCTGCTGGCAGCATCCCCCCTCCACTTTCAATGATCCTACAGAGTTGATAGAGATACAGATGCAAGGTCACAGCCTCAACTGCTGCTCACACAATGTATATGTCTCCTGGATGCCTACAGGATAGAGAAGCCTGCAGATTAGTTTAGAGGCCACTCTGTAACCCAGAAAGACCTCTCAATTTCTGTTAGACCACTGAAACCTGGGTGTTGTAACAACCAGGTATCTCCTAAGTCACCTTATGCTTCAACAGCTCAGAGCCTCCAAGCTAAAATATTGCCTGTGAAAGCAAAGCTTTCATATGCTTAAGCTCCTAAGGCACTCAATTTTATCCTACTGTAGCCTACAATGTAAAATATAGAAAATAGCACATAATCCAAATGTCTTATATATACTTGCTTTGGATGCACAGTATAGATTTTATTCTCGGAAAAGGAAAGATAATTCAAATCCATGACACTTTTACCTCATGGATACACCATGGACACTCACAAGTCATGTCTGCAAGTTCTGTCCCCACTGCACACAGGTTTGTGGTTTCCCACTGATGGGTGCAGATATCTTTTGCAAGAGCTAATCTGATAGAAATCCTCTGAATCCATCAGCTGGGGGTACCAGCTCCAACCCAATGAATATTTCACAGGAAACAGTCTTGCAGAATGATGAGCTGCATTTCCAAGTGTGTAACACAAGCAGGTGAAGTCAGGCATAGGGAGATGTGCTCCACACAACATAGGCAGAGCAAAAAGCACAAAGCCTCAAATAATGTCATACAGAATGTGGATGAATGCAGATTAACCTACATTTGGTCCCATCCCCTGCCTCTGCCATTCTGACACATTTGTATGTGTTTCAGCTTGTGCTATTTCTTTACAGGATTTTATATGAGCCAGCATGTGCCCAGGTGGTGAAGAAGGCCACCAACATCCTGGCTTGGACCAGCACTAGTGTGGCCAGCAGGAACAGAGCAGGGATCATCCCCCTGGACTGGGCACTGGGGAGACTGCACCTCAAATACTGGTTTCTGTTGTGGGGACCTCAATACAAGAAGGACTTTTTGGGGCTAGAGAATGGCAATGGAAGGGCAATGAAGCTGTGGAAGGGTCTAGAGCACAAGTCTTGTGAGGAGTGGCTGAGGGACCTGGGGTTGTTGAGCCTGGAGAAAAGGAGGCTCAGGTGAGACCTTCTCGCTCTCAACAACTCCCTGAAAGGAGCTTGGATCCAGGTGGGGGTTGGTCTCATCTCCCAGGGAACAAACAATAGGAACAAGAAGAGACTCAAATTTCTCCAGGGGAGGTTTAGGTTGGACATGAGGAACAATTTCTTCCCTGAAAGGTTTATCAAGGCCTGGAACAGGCTGCCAAGGGCACTGGTGGAGTCTCTACCCCTGAAGGGGTTTAAAAGTCATGTAGATGTGGTGCTGAGGGCCATGGTTTAGTGGTGTCCTGGCAGTGCTGGGTTAACATCTAGACTTAATGTTCTTAAAGATCTTTTCCATCTCAAATGATTCTATGATTATATATATAATGAATCGAAAATATTTTTTAGCATGCAAAAGTGATGAGCCAGTTGCTGGCTTTGACAGAGGACTGAATTCTGTTTTCCATTTCACACTTTCCTGTGCCATGTACCCACTAATGTTTCTTTAGTAGAAATTAAAAGGTCATCATTATTTTTTAACTGGAAGAACCATAATAGAACTGGGTGTGACCTAAGCAGATGAAAGAAGAGAGCTGAGGCTTGAGCAAGGATCTTAAGATAAAGGATTACTGAGATAAGGAAAAGCAATGAAAGACTGAGTCGGATTTTCCTTCCTCCATCATTACCCTTAATACTGTCTTATTTCGAGGGCTGCAAAATCTACATGTAAATTTGATTTGTTCTATGGATGGTAAAGTGCAGAGCTCCTGTGCCAGAGTTTGTATGAAATATGTACAGTTACTGGGTAGGAAACACAGGCAAATTACACTGAAATTGCCCTGGCTGCTGTGAGGAAGATTTTTTTAAAAGCACCACAGAAAGACTAAGCTGGGCCAAGCAGGTGGACAGATAGTGGGACGGTGTGGGAGAACTGGGAGGTAGAACAAATTCTTTCAGAAGAGGACAAACTTAATATGCCCATGCATCTTCTTAGGAAACCATAAAACACACCAGCACAAGTCACCGGGGCCGCATGAGTAACAGGGCAGAATTAGGTCCATTAAAGGGTAGCACTTTTAACAGTGTAATACTCAAGTCAGCGTCACTTCCAGTAAACACATCTTTCTTTAGAAGCTATCTCTGCCTGCAGGAGGCACAAAAGGAGATGAATTGTAGGAAATCAGTGTAGAAAACACTATCCATTTCCCTAACACAGCTCTGTAAACTTAAGAAACCGTCACTTGTAACAATGTAATGGGAAGGGCTCCCTAACAACTGGATTAGTCCCATGATACTGAATTGGTAAATACTGGGACCATCAAAACTGTCTCAGGGGAGTCTGGGAAAAAGGCAGCACAAGGCACTGGAGCAGATGGCTGTATTGTGAAATCTCCTCCTAATTAGGTAAAATGAGGACTGATGTGAGTGAACGAAGCAATTACTGGTCACTGCTGGTACCATCCTGCCTGCATGAAAGCTGTCATTAAATAAAAGAGGATAAGGAGGACTGTCAGAAAGCTTTAGATGGGAAATAGAGAGAAAGTAGGTTCTGGAAGAAAGTTATTTTATAATTAACTGGTTGTTTTCAAGGGCTTCTCTAGTCTTTCCAAGGAGTGGAAAGCCCTGAAAACGAAGCACAGACAAAACGGGTTGTGTCTTTACATCAAAGGTGCTCACCTTTGAAGAAAGAAGCCCCTCACTGTGCCAGTCAAAAGCATTACTCCAAGCACACTGACATGATAGGGGAAACACACTGTTCACACATGCCTGATGATGGCCCTGTGCTACCTAGGGTTGTTCTCTGCTCCAAAGGAGAGGTGTAAAGCTGAAAAGATCCCCAGAATCAGAGTGTCTGGAACCTAAAAGCATGACACACAGAAATAAGCAGCGTACAAAGTGTAGGATTTACTCCCTTTGAAGGAGAAAGTGGAGTAGAGACGTGGTTTTCTGTTTCTAGATGCAAGGAGACTGTGTGTAATGTGCATTGGGGAGCTAAAACTAAGAAGAGAGGAAAGAAAATCTCATGGTATGTTCATGGCTGCCTGTGCCAGCAAAGGGGATTTAGAAATGCTGTGTGCAGAAAACAAAGCCTCAAGAGCTGCACAGGATGGGACAGTGCTATGTTTACAGTTGGGCTCAATGATCTTAAAGGTCTTGTCCAATATAAATGTCTCTATGATTCCATGAAAACCCTGGAAGCCCAGAAGTCTCAGAGACCATTCCCGTTTTCAGGAGCATCTTGCTTTGCCACAGTTTTGGAAGCCAATGGGATGTTACTGCCCAGGGGGCCTGATGTCCTGGTGTCTTTTGGCAGCTCCAGACCCAGCCTGGAGCATCGGGAAGAAGTTGCAAATGGGTTCACTTGCTTTGACACATTGCTGCATCAATGCCTATATGTCCAGAAACACCTGGTCCAGAGGACGGTGGCATCGTAATGTGGCCATAAATAGCCCTAAAAGTACATCTGGATGATGGAAACCCACTTCCCAAGATGGATGTTGTTAATATAGGACTGAATGAAGATATTCCTCCACTGCATGATCTCTGCAAGTATCTGCAACCACAGACCTACCTGCCAAACCCAGCTGCCAATGCACAAAAGTGTGCACTGTAATCCCTTACCTAAAGAAAAAAAAAAAAACAAACCCACAAACAAAACCAAAACGAAAACACAACAAATACAAACAAACCAAACAAACAAACCAAACCAAACCAAAACAAAAAAATCAAACCAACCAAACAGAAAGGCTCTCAGGCAGTAAATTTGGGGAGTAAAAATTGAAATCACCAGTTTTGTAACTCTTCTGCAAAGAACTGGAAGGAGGATTTGTTATTACTAAGCACTTTTGTGTGCACAGCAAATGTTTACAGCCTCTCTGAGACATTTGTATCTACTGGGTAAATAATATGCATTTGGAAATGAGACTATCTGCAAATGCTTCTTTCTTTTGGAGCTGTTCCAAGCTTAACTGAGGAATAAAACATGCTAGGGACAAATGTATTAAGCAGGTACTTAATTGAGAGACAAGATCAGAGAAGAAGGCTCTGTTCTTATCTCCCAGGCAGAGCATGCATGTTTTAAACATGCTCTCGGATTGATATTTATTGCAACTGATGGAGCAGAAAGGCTCAGAAAAAGCACTCCTTCCCCTCCCATAAATAATTCACCCCTTGTAACAGTTCATGAAATGTTTATATTAAGTAATAATTAAACATTGCATTACAAAAAATAAGTAAGATTCCAGTCAAGAGAAAAATCAACCCAAAGGAGGGTGGGGAAAATGATTGCCTTGGAGCTGTCACATTGTGTTTTCTTCTGCTGAGAGCAAAGATAAAGCAGTTAAAAGGGGTGATTCTTGGCTTCACTCAATGCTCCCTCTGCTCTGTCGGATCAAATCCTGATCCTGACCTGAATGATAGGGCTTTTTCCATTGATCTCTGTGATATCTGTGTGGAGGCTGCTCTTGAGTCCATACGAGCTATGTTTGCAGCAAGGCAGGGCAGTGTGGATAGTCCCATTTTAACCTCTGCCATCAAGCAATGATGCCTTTGACTTCAAATGACCAGCTATGCCCACATAGTAGCAGGCTTCAAGCCCCCTTGTGGGTTATTTGGTCTTGCAAAGACACACAAGGTCCAACATGGGATACTGAGTCTTATGAGGTCTTATGAACCCCAACATTGGATAAAGGACCAGAAGCACATCAAGAAGGAGAGACAGTAGCAGGGTAATAATTGAGGATCAGCAGAAGCCATCATGATAATATGAATCAAATGTGATCATGCATATACCCAGGAACCTTTAGTTATAGTTATAATTGCTTGATCCAACCTGTGCCCTGAGGAGCATAAAGAAAAGCAAGCAGCACCAAGGTCACTGCAAACAGAAAAATCAATGCAGGGAATGTATGGTAATTACTAATTTTTTTTTCTTAGTTTCAAAGAAAGGGACTGCTGGCATCTCCAGAGATGCACAATATCCCTCGGACTTGCTCCAGCAAAGCACTTAGAGTATTTTAAGCTTTCAACATCCAAGTCTTGCTCCTCATGACTGTGTTTACAGCAGGTTTGAGCATCCCAAAGGACCATTATATTTCATATATGCAGGGACAGTTACCCATTTTTCTGTGGCACTCTGTTCTCTATTCAAAACCATTCAATACTTTGCAGCATCCTGCAACAACCATGTCTTCTGCACTCCAGACCTCTCTAATGGGTGTCCTCATGACTTTCTCTGGTCCACAGCTATGCTGAAGTACAAAGCCAAGACTTGAATAAAGGAGTCTACTTGAGGCTTTATCACAGAATCACAGAATGGGTTGGATGGAACCATTAAAGGTCATATAGTCCACAGTGAGAAGGGACATCTTCAACTACAGCAAGTTGCTCACAGCCTTATTTAACCTGACCTGGAATGTTCTAGGGATAGGGCATCTACCATCTCTCTGGGCAACCTGGGCCAGTGTTTCACTGTCCTCAGCATAAAAAAAATTCATCCTTCTCTCTAGTCTAAATCTCCCTCATTTAGTTCAAACCATCACCCCTTGTCCTGTGTCAACAGGCCCTGTTAAAGAGTCCCTCTCCATCTTTCTGACAGGCCCCTTTAAGTACTGAAAGGCCACAAGAAGGTGTCCCTGAAGCCTGCTCTTCTCTAAGCTGAACAACCCCAAATCTCTCAGTCTTTCTTGATAGCAGAGGTGTTCCAGCCCTCAGATCATCTTTGAGACCCTTTACTAATGTGGAAAGATGTCACAACTTACATATCAAATTCCTTTATATACACCTCAGCACATTACTTGCCCAAACGTTTTTTGGGTGGTTTTGTTGGTTTACTTTATTTTTTAAATGAAATAACATTACTGACATATGATCTGCAATTCACTGCAGAATTGCTCCTTTACCAGCTGTTCCCATCTGCACCAGTACCACTGATGATTCCTACCTCTATGTCATACCCTTACCCTCACCTCTCCTGAACTGCTTCTTATCTATTTCAGGCTATTTTTCCTATGTGTCAAGATCTGTTTGAATTCCAGTGCCAGCATGCAAAATGATTTAGCCAAACACGCCAGGACTCAGCACATCAATGAGATACAGAGCTGTGCAGGCACTCAAATGGGATGGTCCCAAGGCCCCTTTCTGCTCTTAAAAATCTCTTCCTTGCAATAAGGTATCAGTTACTACTACAGAAGGAAAGTAGTGCTTTAAATTTAAATTGCCTGTGGGATATTTAAGGCAGGTTGCATCCTATACAGAAGGGATGAAACAGCTCCTTCTCTCCATTGTGCTGTGAGCTTGAACAGACCTCAACCTTTCCCTGATCCAGCAACACTGAGCCCATGTGATGCAGGAGCTAAGTAAATAGAATTGCCAGCTGAAACTGTGATGTTGCAGAAACAGATCCATTCTCAAAGCTGAGTATAGGGTGGGGTTTTTTACCACTGACTCCACTGAGATCTGAATAAAGGTCTTGGGAGATGTCTTTAGAGCTCCAAAGAGTCCTACCACGGCTGATGCTGAGATCAGTAACCTCTAACATATAAAAAAATCTATATAAAAAAAAGTTTGTAGTCATCAGCTGAGAAAAACCCAAGAGGTTAAATGAGAAATCAAAAGCTGCTGTCTTTTAGCCTGCCCATCAATGATCCTGGCCAGACCACCCGACCATGGACATCTCAGTACCTATGAGTATGCGGTGATTGTAAATTAATTACATCCATGAAATGGGAAAAAGCAACTTATTTATGTATTTTGTAAATATATCTCTTCTCCTTACATATGATCCTGTACTGAACATAATATACTCATTTCCTATGATACTGTATTTTGCGAGCATATGACCACCTGGGAACATATCAAGCCAGGCGGCTGCAGCACAACAGCTCTGGTTTTGCCCCATGGTCCATTAAGGTTTATTTATCCCTGCAGAAGCTCTGAACATATCTGCAGCACCTCAGCAGCCTCCCAAGGGGTGTCTTCACATCTGCAGACGTAGCAAAGGGATGGATGGTGCACGGCAATCAGGTTGATGGTGATTCCCCTCATTTCACCTTCTGTATAGCAAATCCATGCAGCTTTGATAACAAGGGCACAGCCCCAAGCCAGGATACTACCAGACTCTGGTCTTGTACTGAGTAATACCCATATGGGCTGGAATGTGGTGTCTGCTGAAATCCAGAATGGGGACCAGGTTAAATCAGAATTGTTTGCAAGCATTTTAAGAGCTTAAAATAAATCCTCTACATAGTTCAGTGCTTACATCTCCCCCTGACATTAGAGCATAGCGTCTATTAAAGTGTCCTGTCCAGCAGCAAACCACCTTTAGATGTCCTTGCCCTTTCCATGCTGTAATAACAATACAAGCCCCTGTTTCCCCCTATTTCACATCATGTTAAGAGTCTCATGTGAAAGTACCATGTCCTCACTCCCTTCCAATTTTACACATCATCCAGTTTGACTTTTCACCCAATTTCCATTTGAAACATCAGTGTGACATGGTCAAAAGCCTGGTTTCCAGATCCCAGCATTAGCTTCTGGGAGCATCCCTCCTCCCCAACAGGGTGTGAAAAAGATGACTGTGTATGTCACTACTGAAAGACATGCCTGAAGAACCACTAGAAGACCAAACACTGAGATAGGAAGAGCTGGACAGGCACGTCTGGCTGCAATTCACAGCAGCAGCACAGTGAGTTTATAGAAACATCTTCCAGTTGTCCACTACCAACTTCACCACCCTGTAAGACCCTTGGTCTCCACCGAAGCTGAGGGCCTTCCATAATCACTTCACTCCAGCAGCTAGGCTTTGTAAAAGCAGACCAAAAGTGCTACCAAGACTTCAGATGTGTCTAGAGGTACCAGCAGAAGCCCGATCGGAAAACCATCCTCTAAGCCAACAGACATGCCCATGTTTTCTGAGGGTTTCCAGCTCTCAGATATGTCAGTGAGAGACAAATCATAACTGGTCATAAAAAAGAAACCTTTTTTTTCCTGCGTGCACAGGGATCAGCATGTTAGTTAGCAGCCCCATTGCAAGCAAGAAAATGAATCATGGCAAACGGGGCTTGGGAGAACCTTAAAACCCATCCAATTCAACCCAAGCTCTGGGGCAAGATCAAGTGATGAACCTTTGCATCTCTCCTGAAGGCCAGCTAGTTTTCTGGAGATAATTAAATCAGTTGATGGCTGGAATTAACTGTTCTATATCATCCCAGAAATCACACAGGCCAAACACAGCAGACCCTTCCAACCTTGTGGTCTATACAGAGCCTGGGGGAGCATTTCCATGAGGCTTTTACCTCACTAATGGAGGAAAAAGCACCACAACTTTCAACAACAGCATCTCCCCTGCTCTCCGCATGATGATTATGCTAAAACCATCACAGCTCTCTGGAGGAAACACGTGGTTTTCCTTGTGTCCTCCCTCCACCGGGCTGCTTGCCAACACATCCTTCTCCGGGAATCCTCCGCATGAGTTGCCATAGATACTGTCCAACACACCAAGACAAGCTCTGCTGCTCGTCTGCGACCAGCATGTTCATCCCCTGAATGTATAAGTTAGCTGGTGAGATGCTGTCACCCAGCCATGGCATATCATCCCCATGCAAACCCAACCCAGGGCTTTCCATATCTTCATAGGATATTGCACAGGCAACCTCCAATCTCCCCTTTATTCCACCATCTCAGATCTTCTGCACATCCATTTCATATCCAAAAAATGAGAACAAAAAGCATGATTGAAGTCCTGATCTGCAACCCAGTACACTGGTCTCCACAAATCCAGAAAAGCAGAAAAATCAGCAGCTAATTCCTCCCTTAGTTTTAAGAACTTCACCAATAGAGAGTTTGCTCTGTGTAGCAAGTGTGGCTCAGGCTGCGAAAGAGTTTGCAAGACACTGAGAAACCTTTCAACCTCCTGCTGGGAGTCAGGTGGATGGAGTTCCACAGTGAAAGAAGATGTAAGAAGGGAAAGGGACGTCCTTTCACAGTGAAATGGCACCCTGAGGGCACCTGTACCTTTTCCTCGAAGGTCTCCTCCAATAAACCAACCAACAATGCCATTGCTGCCCAAGTCTGGGTATGGGACCAGTCAGGATTCATGACTTTTCCAGCCCATCTCAGCATGATGCACTGATTTCTTTTAGGCAAAGCTGCCTGTTCAAGAGCAGACATGCATCTTCCTTCAAGGTGAAAGACAAAGGGAAATGTAGGAGGAAGCCTAATCATGTTTGTGGCCCTCCTTTGTACTTGCTCCAACAGGTCCATGTCTCTCCTATGCTAAATACTCCAGAGCTGGACCCAGCACTGCATGGGGGTTCTCCCCAGAGCAGAGCAGAGCAGAGGGGCAGAATCCCCTCCCTTGACCTGCTGCCCATGCTGCTCTGGATGCAGCCCAGGATGCCATTGGCTTCTGAGCTGTGAGCGCATAGTGCTGGCTCATGTCCAGCTTCTCAACCCCCCAGCACCCTCAAGTCCTCCTCTGCAGGGCTGAAAACTGTGATATTAACACCAGGGCTTGAACTTTTAATCCTATAGGAAAGCAGGGATCATGCAAGAAGACATACTGGTCCTGCAAGGCTTCAGGGAGAGAAAGGAGATCTGATCTGGGTTTTGGGCTAAGTTAAGACCCTAGTGCCATACCTGTCACTCTTGGGAATAGCCCTACTGATTTCTACAATAATAACTATGCCCTTTGCAAGTAATACATAGCTCCACTCCAGAAGGCTACTGTTTTCTTTAAACATCTTCATTTTAATGCCTCTTCTGAGCTAAATAAGCAGCAAAGCACCTGAACAGCCCCAGATACCTTCAACCCTTTTAAAGGGCAAAAAAAGAAAAGCAGCAGCCAGACAACATGAGTAGGGCAGCTGCGACCTTGCAAAGTGTTTCAGCAAGAAAACCCTGGCTGCTTTCCAAGACAGCACCTGCAAACTTGAGTGGATATACAAGACCTAATTGACATGGGGAGGATGTTGCCATACAGGAGAAAGCTGCCTGTAGTCAGTGAGAGTTCTATGGATGGATGCAGAGCTGTCAGGAGCCAGCCCACAGCTCACAACAGCCTGGATTTCCTTGCCCGTACAGTGGAGATGGAGTAAACGAAGCCAAAATGGTTAATTTACAGCTCTGTGGTGGTATTTTTAGAGTTAAATCCAGCTAAATGTAAAGGCTGGTGTTAAGCAACCACGCACCAGCCAAATGGCAAGGTTTTACAAATGTGTTGGCAGCAGGGCCAAGCTGGGAGATGCTTTCGCAAGAATAAAATGATAAATGAAAATCCTTACTGGAGATATTATTTTGTACTGCTGAATTGCATCTTGGAAGATAGACCCTGGTGAGTCCCTGCAGATGGAGATGCTGAGGTGCCAGGACTGTACCCCAGTGCCAGACCAGGACACAGTGAGCATCATCTGCTCCTTTTGCACTATGCGGCACAGTCCTCAGCCATACATCCTGGATGGGCTGTGAAGCAGGAATATTTTGCTTCCCTGCTCTGCTGCACAGCAGTGTAAAGTGCTTTCTGAAACAAGCTGCTTCCATCACACTACTGGTTAAATTCCTCTCTTCCAGATGTCTTTTTGTGCAGCTGGCATCCTCATGAACATGGGCAGCTGCCCAAGGTCCATATCCTCAACTTCAGGTAATTCATAGAATCATTTGCTCATTTAGGTTGGAAGAGACCTTTAAGATCATCGAGTCCAACCATTAACCCAGCACTGCCAGGTCACTACTAAACCATGGCCCTCAGCACCACATCTATACAGCTTTGAAACCCCTTCAGGGGTGGCAACTCTACCACTGCTGTGGGCAGCCCAGGCTGGGTCTTGACAACCCTTCTGGGGAAGAAATTTTTATTAAATTCTGCTTTGGCTATAGCAGCTGTGGTGATTTTTTACTGCTGGAGCCAACCCCTTCTTTCCTTGAACAACCAGTCCATTATTTCAGATCACCCACTCTACACATCTCTCTGAGAACATCCCTCAAATGTGTCCTGCTTTGCAAATCTGAATTACAGCTCCAGAAAAACAAAACAAAAACAATCAAACAAAACAACCCCCCGCATTAAAAAAATAAAATAAAATAAAAATTCTAAAAAGCAGCCCCCTCACCTTCCTAGCACCAAAACACCCTGTTTTGCAGCCTCAGCAGCACAGCTTGCAGCCAGGTCCCCAGAGCAGCAGAAGTCTCTCCATACACACACTGTGTTTGCAAAGTGCCTCCCCCCACCCTGCTGATGGTTGTGCTAGCAAGCAGGAGAGCACTCATGCTCTTGTCCTGGCACTGCAAGGTTTATTTGAAGATACCAGCCTTAGTGCTATGGAGACCTTCAGCTAAGAACAAAGAAAAGCAAAGGCTGATGTAGGATAGCGTGCAGAAGTACTTAGAAAGTGAAGGCTTGTTCAGCTGGTAGGAGACAGGAAAAGCAAAGGTCATGCTGTAAACATGAGAGAAGACAAATTTACAAGGGCCGTTTGTGATTTATTTGGGAAAGGAAGGACAGAGGAAGTCCTGCTCTCTAAATTAGCTGATCCTTCTCCTCTTCTCTTTATTTATTGTTTGTGTTACAGCATTAGCTTGAAGACACCAAGTGAAAGTGGGGTCTGCTCTACAGCATCTGCTCCTGAATCCAGGAGAAGCTGGTGGTCTCAACAGACACAACAGCAACTGTGAAAGAGAGAAGGAGGGATGTTTGACATGTCCTTTGATTGATACGATAACTGATTTGGCAGACAGAAGAAATGTAAAAATCTATCTGGTTTCAGTAAAGCATTTGCCACAGAGACACGTGGGAAATTATTAATTAAACCAGTGAACATGAACAACAGCAGAACAGGAAACTGGGCAAGGGAAATGACAATGATGAGTGTCAGAAAACTGAGCTGCAGCCTGGAAGGAGGTTAGCAGTGTTTAAAATTTTTAAGGTTGACTTTGGTACAAAAAAGTAGGGCAACACTGATGAGACCTCTTAATGACACAACATTGTAGGCAGCACCAATACGGAGGAGGATCAGGAGATCAGAGAGGAAGAAAGGGATTGACCTTGACTGACATGTTCAAAACAGGATGAAAATTATTAGTACTAAATTCTAGGCTTGGTACTAATCAATGGGATTTTTTTTTTTGCTAGGGCTTGAGGGCTCCAAGGCTGTAACTGACAAAGAAGTAGAATGACACGGAGCTCCCAGTAATCAAAGGTTAAGTGAGGGATTCATAATGCATCTGTGATGCCCACAAACATGACATCTAAGTCTCAGTAGAAATGGGGAACCTCATCTCCAAAGGGCAACAGTCTGCTTCAGTGGTCAAGAAACAGTGATTTCATCTAGGAAGAGCTAAAGAGAAATGGTTGATACAGGGAGTAAATAGGAGACTAAAACCTTTGAATTGGTAGCTATAGATCCAAACAATGTGGCTACCATGGAGACAATGAAGCAGTGATCTCCAGAAAGCACTAAGTAATCTAGTGCCAACAAACCAGGAAAGTATAACCCAACCATTGACTCAGACTGGAAATGAGATGATGGTTGCAAACCATCAGAGACTGATGTCTTGGCACACCCTTCCAGCCACAACTAAAAATTCCCTATTTCTGAAACAGACCTTTTGGTGTTATTTGTAAAGACTACATAATAAATTAAACAATAGGACTTAGTGGTTCAGAGGATCCCATCCAATCCAGTGTGCCTAAAGGTACCTGCTGAGGTGGTATAGTAGAGCAGGAGTAGAGGAAAAACTCAAGTACATTGACTTTGTCACCTGAATGCCACCTCCATCTCTTCCTCCTGCTCAACCCCATTCTACAGCACACAGAGGCCAGCTCCAGCTTGCACACAGTCGAAGCAGCAAAATTCAATATTGCCTGCACTGCTGAGCTGCTCCCAGTTGGCTTTTGGGGCTGAATATTGTCTACCTTAATGTGATTGCTGGGAATATGTTGGCAAATGCTACAACTTAGAGATGGAATCATAGAACATTTTGGGTTGGAAGGGACCTTTCAATGTCATCTAGTCCAAACCCCCTGCAGTGAGCCAAGGACATCTTCAACTGAGATCAAGTACTTCCAACTTGGAGATATCTGGGGGACTACATACAGAGGAGATCAAGACGCAGAGTGTGGCAGAGTGGCTGCCTGTCTGCAACACCCATCTCTATCCATTTTGTGTCGTCTTTCCTGTCTTCTGTTTACTAACACAAGGGCTTCCTCAACACGTGGTTATTACATACTCATAGGACTGGTCCTTGTGGTACCAGCAGATGTCCTGTCTCCTCCTACTGCTAAAGGTACATATCATATCACATAACTGCTGAGCCAGAGCTCAGCCTTAGTCAAAGCTGCCAAACATCTCTCTGAACAGCCTTTTCTGGCACAAAACATCCTGTCCCTCTCTTCCAGCTGAGAGCAAAATTGGATCCATTTGACTATACAGGTTACTTTAATGACACTCTAACGCAAACTGGGAGTTTGGAGCTGAAATGACAGTGGGAAATTAAATCTGCCCAGGAATCTTCTCTGATGCTCAAACTTGGGACAGCCCACACTCACACTATTAAATCCCTTTAACCCCTGAAACAAGGTGGTTGCACCCAAGCTGCTTGTTGGGATCTGTTCTTGGCTCATACCTGTGCCCAAACCCAGCCTGGGAAGTGGGCTAAGGACTGTTTCAACAACTGAGGAGCGTAGATGATCATGTTCCCATGCCTAGGAACATATCCTGGAACTGTTCAAGTCACTAATACAGAACCAGTCTATGGATATGATCCAAAATTTCAGAAGGCAATGGAAAATTTCCCACCACATTTGGCAGATCTGACAGTACAAGCAGTGTTACCAGGTGTGTCACCAAGATGGGACATGTCCTCCACCAAAGGTTTTCAAGAAAAGGCAAGATAAAAATCAATCTGGTGTGGTCTAGATATACCATCCCCTTCCCAAGAACAGGATATGGACCAGATGACCTCAGGAGGTCCTTCCAGACCTACATTTCCACAATTAAAATGCTGGAGTATGAATTCCCTGCCCTCATGTAGCTTGCTCCAGCCCTCCTGCGTGGACATCCCTCCCTAAATTATCTCCTCTGTATCTCAGAAAAACACACAGCAAGTCTCTAGCACTGACTCATTCATCTCTATAGCTACTACAAATTCTCATTTGCTCCACATCTTTAGTACCTCCAGGGCTTGAGATGAATGACAGAATGTTAGCAACAGGCAATTCATTAATACTAGAGGCAGACCAAAATTTTCCATTGAAGCACTTCTTGGTTTGTTTCCTCTGATAGGAAAGGAAAAGGGGAGGTGTGTGGACATAATTGCTTTGGTAAAAAAAAAAAAAAAAAAAAATCTCTTTTTGGTAAAGAGCTTGAAACCCAGGTTTTATACTACTACTCTGAAATAAAATTAATTGGCTTACTACTCATTTCAACACTGCAACGGGGGTAAAATTTCCCCTTTCCCTTTTCTATCTTTTTTTTCTTTAGGGAATAAAGGTAAGAAAATGACAAGAATGCAAGACAAAGAAGAAAACACCCAGGAAACGCTTAATTTTAACATTTTTTCCATCATTTTCAAACAAAACCAGAAAACATGAATTCCTCTTCTTGTATTTCTACAAAATATGCTCTTCCAATTATTCCACTTCCACCAGCAAACTTCACTGTCTGCACATTTTATCATCTCTTCTATCTGCTTCTGGACTCCCAGGGTCAACCCCAGTCCCCTATACTCCCCTCCATCCTTCAGTGTAGCAGGAATAAAAGCTCTGCCCATCCCTCCCAGGACTACAGGGGGCACAATCCCCTCCCAAGCACTTGAGTACTAAGGGCACCAGGGCCACCTCTGTGCCCAATACAGATGGGCAGCACAAGCTTTGGGGAGGGAAACTGAGGCAAGAAGCACTATAATGCTGGAATCTGTGTCCCACCCAGTCATAGCAGTAGCTTCCAGCACCTTGATCCCAGAAGAACAAAAGCAAACAGGACAATGATGCCCCAGAGCTGCACCATGACCCCATCTCCAGCCCTAATGCACTATGTAAGGGCTCAGGTAGGTCACTCAGCACCCTGCCTGTTTCCCCACAGCCAAAGAGTAGTCACAGGGCACTAACTGGCACAAGTAGATCACCTTCAACCCTACTTCAAGCTATCAATGGCTTCAAAACAGATATGGCCATGGAAGTAACTTCACTTTTGAAAACCCATCAGGAACAAGCATGTCCTCCCACTGTTTCTTTTGGTTTGCCAGGGAAATTTATTTGTGCATAAATACATAAATAAATCCTATACATAACCAGATATTTAGAAAATATGTACAGAGATAAAGATGAATAATACAATGGCAAATAATACAGTGGCAAATAATACAATGGTGAATAATGTAATGATAAAGATGAATAATATAAATAGTATAAATTAAACCGATACATTCTGTAGGATCTCTGGGCACAGGCAGTTTCTTGCAGACATGCACAGCCCTGCCACAGCTGCTCTGGCCTCGCTGGAGGTTTCTGGGCTGAAATGCTAATGCATACAAATCATCTATCCCTCAGGCTGGGAGTAGCCTCCATCACCACAGCCATCACAGCTGGACATCGCCTCTGCTCTGTAGGTCCAGGCAGAGCTGGGAAGAGGTCACAGGCACATGGTCCCTGCAATATTAATTTGCTTTGGTATAAAGAGGTAAGAAAAGGGAATTCCCTGATGACCTTGAGCTCGTTGCTTACTCTGTCCCATGCTCTTGTTCCCTCACCTCAGGGGGACAGAGTGAGTTTAAAAAACATTGCTGGTGTGCTCTGTGGTTTCACCAAGGAATTGTTTTCCAGCCTTGGAGCATCATATTACGCTGATTTGCAGCAATGGCTGAGGGCTGTAAGGAAATCTCCCCCCGCTCTCTGCTGCTGAGGAGCCTTCACCCATACACAAGCCCAGCATAGGCTACAGAGGACAAGCCCTCTGAGAGCCATCCTTGTTCCACTCTAGCAAAAGGTCACCATGAGATAATATTGGCTGCTGCGTGGCCCAAAATGTTGCCCAAATAGCCTTCATCCTTGGAGCTGTTCGAAAGCCATCCAGTAGGGACTCCTGTGAGCAGCAAGGTACTTGATAGTAATAAGGATTTGAGAATTTGGACTTTTAAAAAGAACCCAAACAATAAACAACACTTAAAAGATGCCTAATCTGAACAGAAAATGAGAACAATTAGCCACAACATCACTTATGCATTAATGAAGAGGTGCTTATGTTCCAGGGCTGAGCATCGGGGCAAACACTTCTCTTGCAACATGCCCCAAGGAAGTAAAGCATGGAACTGAGAGGAGATAAGGACACAAGGGGAAAGAGAAGCCCTAAGGGTGTCCTGAAATATGAGGAGACAACACAAGGAGGGCCTTCTAGTTCCTCTTGGGTTCAACATCTGAGCTGACCCAACCCTTTTGCCTGGGGAAGACACCCAGCCCAGCCTGTATGAATTTACTGGAGCAGACAGGAGGGATGGTACTTGGAGGGATGGGAGGGTGAGCAATCTGCATTTCAATATGCAAGTAAATAAGTGTAATTATCCTTTGCACCAGTGGAAGAGAGCAAAACAACATCTCTTCAGCTCTAGGACCACTTCCTGCTTTAATCCTGCCATCACTGACCTAAGCCCAGACCTTGGAAGATGAGCAGACAAAAAGCTGAATTAAAAATCACAGCTGGCCAAAACAGATTAAAGGACCGTGTCACTTCTGGAAAACCCTTTCCCCACACCCTCCATCCTTGCAAAACAGAGACGCCAAAAATCCCTGGCCATTTCCTCACGTTTCAGCTGACCACCACCGTCACACCTGAGGCCACAGCATCACTCGCATCTGCAGCAAGAGCCAGATCTGACACTGAACTACAGCAAAAAATTAAAATCTTCACTGCTTGAACCGTTTCCCACTTGGGTACATGGGAAAGATGATGACTGTCAGGACTGCTGTGCCACAGTCAGTCACTGATGGGACAGAGGAGTCAAAACCCAGCCTCATTTTAAATCTGCATGAATTTACTACCTGTTTGAGGGCAGGGTGTCACCTTTAAATCTCCCTAGGGAAGAAAATCAATCATTCAAAGGCATAAACACCATGGCATTCTCACGGGTACAGGGAGAAGCAAAAAGGCTGTGATGACACTTGTCACAACAAACCCCAGCTTTGCTATCTGCCATCTCTACCCCAACCTCAGCAGTGGTGGGCTCTGCCAAAGAAAGCTCTGGAAAACACAATCACAGCGAACCCTCCTGGAAAACGAACATGTCCAGGGGCAGCCACCCCAGCACTTTTGTTTTGCATTCCAAACACATCCAACCCCTTCACCCAGAGAGAAAGAACCACAGCAAGGAGTTTCATGCTTTGAATCCCAAACAGGGTCTCTTCCTGGGGTGAAGCAAGGGCACCTCTTTCAAGACTAGGGGTGGGGGATGATGAAAGGGGGACACACAGAGAGATGTGTGCTGCGTTAAATATGGCAGCATCCGATGGCTGCCCCACCCAAGCGGCCTAGGATGAGTGTCACCTGCATCCCAAGATGCTTTGTCTTGGGGATGCTATCGACCTGAGGTGCTCCGTGGGACCCTCCCAGGAGTAGGACCTTCATTTGTGGGTGGGATCTTGGGTATGCAGAGATGCTGTAGGGATGCTGGTCCCTCGGGTTGGCCGCACCACGGTGGCCAGGGATGTGCTTGAAAAGGACCAGCGGCAACTTGCACATCCCGGGGAAGTGATCTCAAACCTCTCCCTGCCGAAAGCCAAGGTGGTGTGGGTGTCTGAATTTTCGGATGCACGGCAGGGGGAACACTCGAACCTGCTGCAAACCCACCCAACAAAAAGGACCCGTGTATTCACTACCTGCACAGCCAGCATCTATCCACGCCTCATCGGCGACACACAGAGAGGTGGGGGATTTTAAGGACAGCCCCCCCGGGCGGTAGATAAGCAAACACCAAAACCCTTCCCCGCCGAAATGTTTCAAAGCCGCATTCACCCAACTCCCCGGGTGTTGGGTGACCAGAGAAGGACTGGGGATTGGGATGGGGGGTGTCTCACCTGTAAGACGAGCTGACCCCCGCCGCCGCCACCTCCTCCTTGATCTGCCTGTTGAGAGCATCGGCGGCCGCCCTGCCCCCGCCCGCCTCCTCCGCCTTCTTCCGACCCTTCTCTTTCCCATCCCCGGCACGCATCGCTTTGAGATGCTCATCCTCCACCTCGGGGTCTTCCTCCTTCTTCTCGGGGAGCACCTTCCGGCGTTTCTCCTGAGCTGGTTTCTCCGGGGAACCGCGGTCCAGGGCGAGGACGGGGGAAGGTCCCGGTTTAGGGATCCAAGGATGGTCCCCCCGTTTGGGGATGGGCCAGGCACGGAAATCCTTCTGGTACTGCGTCTCCTTCTCGAAGGGTGTATCCGAGGGCTGGTACTCGCTCTTGGGTTTGCAACTCGGCTCCGGTCGTTGCACCTTCCAGGGCTTGTAGTCGTGTCGCATCACCGAATCCGCCGGGGGAGAGGCATGGGGAGCCGGGCCGGGTCGGGTAGGACCGGGAGCCGGCTCTCCACCCCCTGCCGCCGCCGCTACCGCTGCCTCGCCACCGGGCTGGGTATCGATGGGGGCAGCGGGGCGCGGAACAGGAGGAAGAGGCGCAGGGGCGGCGGGATGCTCGGTAGCCTCCGAATATTTGGTAAAAACGAGCGGAACGGCGATGTCCGCTTTATCCAGCTGGTTCCAGAAGCGAGCGATGCAGCAAGCGCGGGTGATGCAGGGCCACGCCATGGCGGCCCCGCGCAAGGAGCGCACCCGCTCCGCGCCGCACCGCGCACCCGCGGCCGCACACACCGGCGAGGGAGGGAGGGAGAAGGGGGAGGGGAGGGCGGAGCCGGGACCCGCGAGGCCACGCCCCCGCCGCCGCACCGGAGAGGGCGAGGCCTCACTGGGGGCGGGGCTTGTCTGGCACGGGGGGGGGTGAGACACGAGTGTGAGCACACACCTGCACGCGCGTGCACGTCACGCGTGCATACACACGTGCACACCACACCCATTCCTGGACACACGTGCACAGCCACACGTGCATGTATTCACACACATGCAGTCGCATGTATAGCACATGCATGATGCACCCATGCATTCACACATACGCTGTAACCCATCTGCACACACATTGACACACACGTGCATTCACATGTGTACACGCACATGCAAAACGCACCCATACACGTGCACACGTGTGCACACATAGAAGACACGCCCATGCATGTGCACATACACATGCATAGTCACACACCTGCACACACTCATGCAAGGCACGCCCATGAATGCACACACTTGTGCACATGTGCAAGATACAGCCCTGCATTCCCACACATGCACAGTCATGTACCTGCATGCACGTAAGAACACACATGTGAATGACATGCCCATGCATGCACACTCACACACCTGCACACACACAAGCAGACAGACATGTAACACATGCACAGGCATGCACACACATGTAGTCACATGTACACGCAAATACAAGGCATGCCCAGGAATGCACGCACATGCACAGTCACAAACATGCACACACACATGCGAGACATGCTCAAGCATGTACACATGCAGAGTCACACACATATGTAAAACATGCCCATACATGCATTCACACATGCACAGTCACACACACATGCACACACATGTAAGACACAGGCAGGCGTGAGTTCACAACATGCAGTCATACACATGCATCCACATGCACGCACATATAAGAGCACACGTGCACACAGGCATATGCATGCAGTCATGCACACAGACATAAACATGAACGTGTATACACACGAGCACACACACAACTGGACATGCCTTTCCACACACGTGCACACAGAGCTGTGCTCACACATGTACACACACATGCATGTGCATGCAAAAGCACATGCATGTGTATACATATACACATGCATGTGAACACATCCACAGGCACACACACCTGTGCACACACCTGCACATGCACACATATATGTCCAATCACACATGCATCCACATGCACACAAATGTGCACATACAAACATGCACATGTATAATGCACTCATGCATAGCAACACATGAGCATATGCACATGTGCACATCTGAATATCTATGCATGTGTATGTTCCCATGTGCGTGCACACATCCACATGCGTGCACATATGCACACGCAAGATGTGTGTACGCACATGGACACATACACATGCACAATCACACATATGCACGTCTATATGCACAAATGCAGGCACACATGCACACAAGCCTATGCACAGATGACACACACATGTGCATGCACACACATGCTGGATACTTGCACAGACGTGCATGGACACTCACCCGCACACGGATATTCATGCACACATGTGAAAATACACATGCATGGTAATATGATCACACATGCACAAGCTCACAAACACACATGCACACAAGCACAGATGCATGTGTGTCTACACATTTGCACACACATGCACTCACACACATAAACAGGAACACACAGACACACTGATACGTATTCACGTGTTCACCAGCACACACACATGTGCAACATACCCTTGCATACACAGAAACACTCATGTGCACACACAAACACATCCTTCTGCGTGCACAGACTCATGCACACACATACCTGCATGCAGATGTAGCTTCAGATAACACAGACACAGAGACACATGGATGCACATACTTGCACAGAGATGCACACACATGCACGCACACATGCACAGGTACTTGCACACACATGTAAACACACATTCTTGCATGCACATTTATGTTTACACATACAGACGTGCAGAGATTTGCACACACATGCATGTGTGCACAGATACATGTACATACACAGAGGCATGCAGATGTGCAAGCACATATGTGCAAGCAGACCCACTACACACATGCACATGCATTCACAAATGCACACAAAAATCTTCAATGCACTGTTGCACTGACAGCCTGACAATCTGATTCCCCTCCCTGTGGGGTTTTTACAGATAAAGCCAAACAGATGCACACGTGTGCACAGCCAGGCACATGTACACGACTGTATTTTGGAGGGTTTTTTTCACATGTCATTGCAGGGCTGCAGCTGCAGAACCACCCAAACCAACCTTCTCCCCCCCAACCCACTTCTTCTTCAAGGTTGATTGATGGTTGCCTATTCACACAGATTGCACCGATCCAGGCTGGGGGATGAAGGGATGGAGAGCAGCCCTGAGGAGAAGGATTTAGGGGTGCTGAGGGGTGAAAAGCTGGACATGAGCAGGCATCATGTGCTCACAGCCCAGCAGCCAATGACATCCTGGGCTGCAGGTCAAGGGAGGGGATTCTGCCCCTCTGCTCCACTCTAGGGAGACCCCTCCTGCAGTGCTGGGTCCAGCTCTGGATTCTTCAGCATAGAAGAGACAGGGACCTGTCGTATCAGGGCCAGAGGAGGCCAGAACAGTGATGTGAGGGCTGGAACCCCTCTGCTGTGAGGCCAGGCTGAGAGAGTTGGGGTTGTTCAGCCTGGAGAAGAGAAGGCTCTGGGGAGACCTTCTTGCAGTCTTCCAGTATCTGAAGGAGGCCTATAAGAAAGCTGGGGAGGGACTTTTTACAAGGGCATGTAGTGATGAGGGTATTAGCTTTAAACTAAAAGAAAGTGGATTTAGATTAGAAATAGGAAGATGCTCTTCACTGTGAAGGTTGTGAGACTCTGGAACAGGACGCCCAGAGAAGTTGTGGATACCCCATCCCTGGAAATGTGCAAGTCAAATTTGGATGGGGCTCTGAGCAACCTGGTCTAGTGGGAGGTGTCCCTGCCCATGGCAGGTGGGGTGGAACTTGATAATCTTTAAGGTCCCTTCCAACCCAAACCATTCCATGATTCCCATCATGTATTTACAACCCCAAATCCCACCTGGTACTCCACTCCCCACTATCCTTGCCAGCCTTGCCTCCCCGCCCTCCTTCATTCCATCCCTCCATCCTTCCCTCTCTGCCTGCATCTTTCTCTTTATTATCTGAACCCAACAAAGTCCACTTTCACCCTAATTGCATCCACTTTCTGGCCTAACCACATGAAGATGACCCCAGAGTTGAAGCTAGCAGAACTTTATCAGCATGGCTGAACTGCCAGCATTTCCACCAGGATCATCACTCCAACAAAAACAGTGATTCCAGTGCCTCCAAAATCCATGCATTCAAATACTGGATTACAATGGAACAAAACAGTTCCTACCAGGCAGCAACAGCAGCTGCTGGGAGTGCAGTGAAAGGCAGGATTACTCCTGCCAGGATTGTTTCTTTAATCTAATGCTTTGCATGCCCTCATTGAGTCTTGGACCCTGAGGATGGGGGTTTTATTTTTTGCTTGTCTTTGCCTTGATTTGCTTCATTTCAATCTTGCTTGTAGGTAAATAATGGAAACCCATTTTACAGATGGGATTGGAGCCCTCGCTGATGGGGATGGCTGAATGAAAGAGCTGCCTTTGGAAAAAAGAAATAATTACAACTAGAGGTGTCTATAGACAGGGATTGCTTTGTCTGCAAGGATTATATCAATCCTGCTCTTACATTCAGTGCAATTAAAGGGAGTGATTATAATTAAAGATTTAGGAAGGTCCTGAGCAACTCACAGGTTGGGACAGAGCCATGGTTTTCTGGTGCATCAATGCACCATGTGTTGTAAGCATGGTGGGTTCTCCTTAACACTCATGATAGAAGTGCTAAGCACTTTTTAGGCTGATTTTTACCTTTAAAACCAGTTTTATTAAGGCATGTGGATCTTACTGTGCCGCACTTTTCATCTGCAGAAGATGAAACCACAAACTCATCCAGGTCATGTAGCAAAGGTGGGAGAGTTTTGCCAAAAATACTACTGTCTGCCCCTCCCACTGCATTTCCATGCACGATGCTTTCTGCACAGGATGACAGAAAACAGCTTTTTGTAGCTAATGGACTGTAGTACTAAAAAATATGTATATATTTTTTTTCCTTTGAGGGTGACAGAGCCCTGGAAAATGTTGTCTAGAGAGGTTGTGGAGTCTCCTCTGGAGAGATTCAAAACCTGCCAGGATGTGATCCTGGGCAACCTGTTCTGGGTGACCCTATTGTTAGCAGGGGGATTGGATGAGGTAATCCCCAGAAAGCCTTCCAACTACTGCCATGCTGGGAATCATGTGATTCTGTGCAATGGGAATGGCAAAAAGGAAAACTGGAAAAGCATCACTGGAAAAGCATGATGGTGATCCAAGGTCTGCCATCAAAAGATTGTAATGGAATCAAGATCGTCAACTGGTGAATCTCAATGATGTGCTTATTTTAAAATACTCTCTATAATTTCATTTATCTCAAAGCTGCCACAGTGATTTTTGAGTGTCTAAAACCTATCTGACACCTACAGACACCCTGCACATGCTTGGGTCCTTCCTGAAGAAAACATTTTAAATAGCTTCTGTGTTGCTGTTTCTAAGAGCTATTAGTGTAATTAATTGTCCTTCATATAATGGGGAGGTAGTGTGCTCCTGGTGGGTGCAAGCTCATACGAATCCACTGGAACAGCTCCCAGTTTGGTGCTAAGGAGCATCCCAGCTCTGTGCATAGCAGCGCCTTCACGCCAGGGTTTGCACAGTACCTTGCACCCATTTGGGACTGGAGATAAGCACATTCACAAAGTGGTTTTGAACTTTTGAATCTGCAGTCATGCACTACTTTGTAAGAAAAGACACAGGCAAACCTGCTCTGTGAGATTTTTGCAGTGTCAGGAGACTCTTCTCTGCTCTGCAGATACCAGGCAGACCTGGATGGAGTTAGAAGATGCGGAATGAGAAAAAAAAAAAAAGCTTAGCATCTCCTGCAGTGAAATATAAAGTTATATATAAATCTCAAAGCATGGCCACTCATGCACTTTCAGGAATCAGCTATGGAAATAATTTAATCGCTTACGTCAGGTAAAATCCATTAGCTCTAATCAGCCAAATTGATTTGCTGGCTGCAAACCTCTTTCAGAGAGGATGAGAGTTAAATAAATAAAAATGTCTCTCTGTTTAAATTACAGCTACCACAGCGGAAAGCAGGAAAATCTTTCTCTTCCTCCACCCTCTTCTGGGAAAAGGCTATGGCTGAGCGTGATGCCATATGGTAGGACATTGGTCTTGAGGTTGGCCAAGGACATGGGTGTCACTCAACATTGGAGTGTACCAGTCTGGGGCACAAAAGCTTGTATGATGTTAAGGGCACCATGGTGGGGTGCAAACCAAAGCAAGCCCAATCTTTTGCAGCATCGACAACAAGCCCTGACTTTGGGTGGACCCTTAGGCATTGGTTCCCTGTCTCATCCATGCTGGGATCTGCTGGTGTGAAGGCAGGGAATAGCTCCAAGTATCCTCTGTGCAATGATGACTATGATGTTTTGGGAGCTGATAAATAGGAGACCTGGTGAATCTTCTCCTGGCATCATCAGATGAAGCCAGGATGCCTTTCAGTGAAACTTAAGCTACTGAAGACCACCCTGAGTCTCTCCTGCATTTCGTGATGGCCTGAAGAGCATGCTCACTGGCTAGATAATCCAAGTGGATTCTGACACCATAAAAGCTTGCCCAGATTTACGTTTTTCCATGCTGGATCTGATGACAAAGAGAGATCAGCTTGTTTTCTCAAACTACCGTCTGGCATCTTATCACGTGTTACCTGTACACGTTCTCCTCCCCCTCCCTGTACATACTTATCCACAAATTACTGTAGGAAATAATGTTGTGGCATTGTAGGAACAGTGTGGCAAAGCTCAGTGCAAGACCTTATGGGGGTGAAGGTCATTTTATTTAGAAAAAAAAATCCCTATACAGTGGTAGCCATTTCAAAGGGAGGCACCTGGCTCTTGGCTAATTACTGACCTCCCCACCAGTGGTCAGAGGAAGGGGATGGCATTGTATCCCATTTCTCCAAAGAGATCACCACCAAGAGATGTAATGAAGTGAAAATGTAGAAAAAATCATAACCAGGTGGGAGGCTGGTATAAGCCCCATATCTCCTTAGGAGACTTCCTCCTCCGTGATAGAAGGACCCTGGATATCAGCTTCATGGGATAATGGTAGTTGAGATTCCAGTTCCAAAGCTAGACCTGTACCACACCTGGAGACCTCCAGGTGAAGTGTGTTCCAACTCCACACTACTTCAATTAGATGTAGGAAAGCTCTATTTACCCATATTTATTTCCAAGGGCACTGCTGCCTGTGTGTCCCTTCCATGGCAGTGTTATCCCAGACCCTCACACAGCTTGCAGACACTGTCTCTGCAACAGTGATTCTTGTCTGAATTGCTTCTGGACCCAGTGTAAATCATGAGGGACAAGAGAACATGATAAGAGTGTGGGTGGCAACTTAGACGGGATGTTTAGTGGCTTCTCACATCTTAAATCATTTTATAATCGCACACAACTGCTGGGAATTAGGACCCCTCTGAGGTGTTCTTGTTTTCCTTGTCAACTTTGTTTATGATTCATATATGTTGGGAAGGTGCTTCAAGGCCAAATGGGATGGGAGCCAAAGAAAATCCATATCAGAGTGCTGCATAAATAGACTCATTAATTCCCTAAGTGCATAAAAAAAAAGAATTTGACTGATAGTTCTCTAAAGGACATGAAATTCTGTAATGAAAATCACTGGCATGACACAGCCGGATTTCAGAAAAAGTCATTTTTCTGAAAGGTAGAAGGGGGAGTAAAATCTGAAAGATGGTTTTTTTTGAAAGAATTTCCATTAAAAAAAGTAGCAGCAGGCAGAAGTGGGCTTCTCTCACACCCATGCTCTTACCCAGAGCTGGGGACAGAGAAAAATCAAATGGTGCAATGGTATCACATAGGTTTGGTGTGGTGGGAAGATCCCCAGCAAGGAGGACCTCTCAAGGAAGATACAGTTACTGCTGGTGGAGTGATGGGTCAGGAAGGTCAGGAAGTAATGGGGCACAGAGAAACCACTGGACAACTACTGAAAATATACCTTCAGTTTCCTTCTGATAATATTGCCCACTAGAGGAGAAACTAGTTTGGTGAAAGCTCTAGGAGTACATATGAATGACTGAGAGGCTCCAGGGGGAAAAAAAAAAAAAAAAAAAAAAGAGGCTTATCTATGATTAGAAGAGAAGAGCAGTGATCTGAAGAGAGCTTATAGCTCATCCACTGAGGCACCAAGCCCTGTAAGGTCTACATGTTGTGGGGCTTCATCAAGGGACTCAACATGGAACCACAGCCAGCTTCTCCTTTCAGGGCAAATCAGGACAGCTACACAGTGTCCTGGCTTCCTGTACATGTCACTGCATTGCCCCTTGAATGTGTCCCGTCATGTCCTTCATCTTAGTCTTTCTCAGCTCTGATCCTGGAGTGCAACCTGCTCCACTCGTGAAGTCTTGTGGGGACATCCCACTGTGCCGACTTGCAAAGCTTGATGAGCTGCAAATCCTACATCTCTGTGATTCAAGGTTTTATAGGTTCCTTCTTGTGCCCAGAGATGGAAGTTGATCAACTGAGTTGCAAGGGCCACTGGTAAAGGGATTACAGAGGATGACCTGTTGAGGGATTAAAGGAACTTAATGTTCCCAGACTAAACACAAGCAATAGGAGATCAGATAAATGACTATAAATAACTGAGAAGGGAAAAGCCAAGGAGAATGTTGTTGGAACTTTATCATGGAGCATGTGTGTCTGAGTGAGTATGTTAGGAAATAAGGAGAAATGGAGAGAAATTCACACACGCACACACACACACACACACAAAAAAAAGAGAGATAAAAATGAGGTTTAAAAGCCATGGAGGTGAGAATTGAGCAATAAGAGTAAATTAGTAAATTAAAGAGCGGCAAAATTTCCCAGAAAGTGCTAACGTGATACTTTCAGTGATCAGTGCTGGTTGGTCCCAGCAGTCCCTGCCATGCCTGCAATCACAGCTTAGTGATGAACAAGAGTTCTCTTTGTGAAACTGAGCAGAGAAACGTGTGGCTGCAGGAGAAATTAGATTTTTGGTGGGTAGGTCCTGCCATAGAGAGGTTCATCTAAGGGCCACTGAAGTTTTATCTGCTGTTATCATTGCTCTAAGACAGCAAATCATCACCCATGTACACACAGGGAGAGGTTGAATAATTTGCTTAACATTACCCAGGAAGTCTGGAAATAAATCTGTATCTTCTCATTTCCCAGTAAAAATCCTTCCTGTCCCATGTAAGCACTTCCCCTAGTGCAGGGAAGATGGAGATTGTGGTGCTACAAGGATAGGAGTGATGTAAGATTATACTCACAGTATGGCTAATTTCTAGAAGAAGGACACTGCAAGATGCAGCAGGATGATTCTTCACCTCTCCATTTCCAGCCCAGACCCATGTAAAGTCACTGGAAAGCTAAAGTCCTTCTTCTTATTTTGATCTGATGGTTTTTATAGCAGATTAACTCAATCACAAGGTTGGTTTGGGGTTTTTCCTTCCAGTCCTCAAAGATGATCCCATGACTATTAAGAGCTGTGAATGATGTCCCAACAGTAGCAAGATGCTTTAGCAAGAATGGACTTGACTGCGATGAAACCAGGACCTATCTGCAAAGCAGTGTCAGAGCTGATGGAGGTACTGTTTTTAACTTTCCCCAACATCTGCAGTTAACCTAATAGAATGTAGACAGTGGCAGGAAGGGAGAATAAGAAGAAAGGAGCAAAGCAGGACAATGTGACCGACAAAGAGTGAGGTGAGACCTTCAGAGATGTCTCTCTGCAGAGAAATGAGTGTCTGTCTGAGGACTAGGTGTAGTCTGAGGTGCTAAGATGGGCCAAAATAGGCCTTTCAAGTTCCTGCCCTCAACACCTCCTCTAGATTAAAGTCTTCCTTGGAGAGATCCCAACAATTACAGAGAGCAGTTTGCCTCTTTCTGAGTTAGACAGATCAAATAAGTCAGATAAACTCATTGTGAGGGTTTGTGTTCCCTGCTGCGACTCTGCAGGAATCCTGGGATCCATAGTTTGGACTTCAGCATCCAATATTTAGAAGCTGAAAGCCAGGTGAGATCATAGAGTGAGCTTGGATGGAAGGGGTCTCTGGGGTTCTGCTCCAACTCCCAGGTCAAAGAAAGGCTGACAAAACCGGGTTGCTCATGGTCACATCCAGGTGAGGTTTGACTGTCTCCAAGGATGGTTATTCGCCCCTGCCCTCAGACTCCTGTTCCAGTGTTTGACCACCCTCATAGGGAAAAACATGTCTCCTTGTATATTATAGGGATTTCTTTTGTCACAGCTTGGGCTGTCACCTATTGTCCCATCACTGGGCACCTCCAAGTAGAGACCACCTCTGTCTTCTCTCTGTCATCCAAGCAGAGAGATGGAGAAATCTGTATAAACCCTCTTTACCATCATTCCCACTGCACACATACAGCTCTAAGCCTCTCCTTGCACAGTCCAAGCTCTAGCCCTAACCAGCTTAGTAGCCCCACAGGGCTCACTCCCACCTGTCATATATTCTGCCTGATACTGAGGAGCCCAAGCTGGATCCAGTGCCAAGATGGGATGAGGAATCACTGCCCTGGCCATACTGTGGGCACTAGTAATGTGTGGTTGAAAACAATCTCTGTCCCAAGCCTGGGAGACCCTCAAAGTTCTCAAGGACAAGAAATATACTTCCTTCTTAATTTCCGAAGTATCAGAGGAAGCTGAGGGGGGATACAGGGGCCCTGAATTCTTTCCAGGGTAGGGAAGTATCAGCTGGGGGCTGGATGAAGTCAGTAGAGCCTGAATGGCTTCAGGATATGTGGCAACACTCAGTTCTACCTCTTGATTCAACCATCTGTTGGTAACCAAGACCACTACATGCATAAGGCTGGCCTGGGTGTCAGGATGTAGGATCTAGAAATTAGGGCTCAGTGTTTGAGTAGTTCACCAACTGCTTATCTAGTTCAGTACTTCAGCAACACAGCTCTTTTCCTTCCTAAAGAACCCACAGATTTTATTTTACCTCCACACTGCAAGGAGATGCATCTCTCTCAGCTCTACCTGACTGTCTGGGACTCTCTGATCCCCCTCTGATTTAAGCAGAAGATTTCAAAGCCCTCTGTAAGTAGATTAAGTAGAAAGACAAAAACCAAATGACATATTCACAGCAGAGCAGGACATAAATATTTATTACCCAGCTGAGCCTTATTTCACTCCTTGGTCATCTCTTCCAAGGAGCTGACTTGTTCATAACAAATCCAGAACAGGGGGTTTTCCTTGTCATAATAAACCACAAGCAAATTGCTTGGTCTGTTTGCAATACAACTCCTTGAGAACCAGCAGTCTAACTGCTCCACAGATTAGCCTGAAATTTCTAGGGGCAGAAAATGCTTCTCACTCATCTGGGTATTGCTGGGGTTGAGGTGTGACACTAACAAAAACCAGAAGAGCTCAGTGTCATGTCTGGGCTTGAACAAGGACAAGACTGCAGGATGTAAAACACCTTGAAACATCCCCTCTGGACCAGGGATGACCCTGCAAGGAATTTCCCCTCCTTGGCCCCACTGTGCACCTCCCTGACCATGCTGGGGGTTGCACAGACCAAGAAGACCAGCAGCCCTGGTCCTGATGATCTTCTCACAGCATTTTGGAAATTGCTGGTGGTTTCTCACCAGGTAACATCTTGTCTCCAGGCAACAGAGCTGAAATAGTTAAAAGCCTCCTTTGATTTCTCAAAGCAGACAGGGTCCCGACTTTTGCAGCAGAAGACAAAGGATGGGGAGAGATTCAAGTGAAATCCAAGCCAGTTACAGCTCAATTAAAGCAACTGGTGTCTTTAGGAAAGAGCCCTTAGGGGTTTCACCAGAGCACTGTTGTTCCTAATGACTCCAGAAAATGGAGTCTAACGATGTAAATTCTTCATAGCCCAGCATCTTCCTAGGGCCTGACAAAGGGGAAGGATTATTTTTTCAGCTAACACCTCTGATTTGCTTTTGCCAAGGGTTGTTTTTAGTTTTGCTCTGTAATTCTTGGCCTCGACAAGCTTGGGGATTTGAAATGCCCCTTAGACAAGTGAGTGACGCCTTTGTATGTGCGCCGGTGCTTTAGCAAGGATCAGCTCATTGTCTAATTCAGTCTGTTAGTGACATTATTCTGTATCCTGGTTACAGCGAGACCCTTGGTTTTCTCAGGCCTCTCACGAGATGATTTCATTGTTTACCTGAGCGGCTTGTCAGTTCCCTGAGGATTTTTTCCGCAAATTTCTGATTTTTTTTCCCATCCAGTAAACCGCAGCTCTTTGCATGTGACTAGGCAACAATTCAGACCATGCACCTGCTTGAAGGTAGAATCATAAAATCGTTTTTGTTGGAAGAGACTTTTAACATCATTGAGTCCATCTGTTAACCCAGCACTAAGAGGTTACCACTGAACTACACTGTGAAGCATCACATTTACAGGTGGCTTTTAAATCCATCCAGGAATGGGGGCTCCACTACCTCCCTGGGCAGTCTGGGCCAGGCTTTGACAACCCTTGCAAGGAAGAAATTTTTCCCAATATCCAACCTAAATCTCCCCTGGTGCAACTTGAGGCCATTTCCTCTCATTCTATTGCTTGTTACTTGTGGAGAAAAGACTGATCCCCACGTCATTACGACCTCCTTTCTCATAAGGAAAATGCGTAAACATAAGGAAAACCCAGATAAACGTGCAAAGATGCACATGGGCATCTGTCTGCCCCATCCATCCATCCATCTCCTGGCAGAAGCATGACATTGCTCGTGTACCTCCTAAGTGTGAAACACCCAGTGTTTCAGCTCATCAGTGAAACTCCCTTGTATTGTTTGCCCACCTCCTTGGCTGAGACCAAAACTCACCCATATTGTATCACTTACAAATACAAATGACTTACCTGTGCCTGTCCCTTCTGCTTGTCCCTTCCTGCCATGTACAGGATGATTTATTAGGGAATGGGGAAATTAAAGTCTTGCTTACATGCACAAATTCCTCATCCTTTCTGCAAAGGGTTGCAATCCTAATATTGCAAAATTTGAAAGACACAGACACTTGAAGGCAGGATTGGGTTCTGAAGGGAGTTTACTTCACAGATTTGGGTGGTAAAAGCTTGAAATCCTCCCTGTCTACACATGACCACATGGTGAGTCATGCTGTTGTAAAGTCGGTGACACTTCCCAGCAGTGTGCCTCTCCTCCCCATACAGGAGGGTGCCTGAGGGCAGCCACCAGTGCCACTGTATGTTGCACAATTGCCTATACTGTAAGACTGGGTAAATATTGACTGATGACTTTGCACTTTGCATTCGTGATCTCTGGAGCTTCCTTTTCCTTTTGAGACGTGCAGGCAGAGCCCAAGATGAAGATTGAGTTTGCTCCGCTTTCCTTGCCACTGCAGAGAAGGCTTCAGACGGCATCGGTGGTTCAGTGGGTCTTCAGCTTCCTAGGTCTAGGTAAGAGATGTATCCTTTTCCTTCTCAGAGAATCATAGAATCAGGGAATGGTTTGTGTTGGAAGGAACTTTCAAAGGTCATCTACTCCAACACCTCTGTAGTAAGAAGGGACATCTCCAACTGGATCAGGTTGCTCAGAGCCCCATCTAACTTCACCTTGAATGTTTCCAGGGGTGAGGCAGAAGCCTCTCAGGTAGAAACCGCCTCTCTGGGCAACCAGGGCCAGTGTTTCACTGTCATTGTAAACATTTCCTCCTTCTCTCTAGTATGAATCCCCCCTCTTCTAGTTTAAAATCATCACCCATTGTCCTGTTGAAGCAGGCACTGCTAAAAAGTCTGTCTCCCATCTTCCTTATAGGCCCCTTTAAGGACTGTGAACTCACATTGCTGGCTCATGTAGTACTTTTCATCCATCAGCACACCCAAAGCCCTTCTCTGCAGGACTACTCTCCATCTCTTCATCCCATAGCCTGTAATGATACTAGGGATTGCCCTCACTCAGGTACAGGATCTTGCACTCAAACTTGTTGAATCTCATCAGGTTTGCACAGGCCCATTTCTCAAACTTGTCCAGGTCCCTGCAGCTTTTGCCCCAAGCCCTTCTCTCTCTGTCCCCAAGGAAGACCTTGGACATGATGTCTGGGACCAAAGGAAAGTGACATTAAAGATATCTGCTGGAAGTCTGCACTGAATCTCAGGCTGTCTTAGGACAAGTGATGATCAGCAGACATTGCACTCATATGTCTCCATTTGTCTTGCTGTATGAAGAACTGTGTGGGAGGCTCTGTCTCACTAAAGCAATTGGGTTTCTTTTCCTTTTTCTTTGATTCTTCTCGCCACGCAATGTGAGCATGGTGGCACTAGGGCTGCATGGCTTTGTGCCTGTGCATGAGAATATCTATGGATCTTACACAGCATCTAAACCCCTGTGGAGTTTCAACTTCTTCTGCTCCTTTAATGTTTTCCTGGTCTAAGGTGCTGTCCTGACTAGTGTTAGTCATGAGAAATGGTATTCCTGTGCCTGAGGGTTGGTCAACAGTTAAAGCAGGAGGGACTCTACTTTGCAACCCTGAGAACAGACACTTCTCTTTATACAGATCACAGAATCACAGAATGGCAGGGGTTGGAAAGGACCTTTGGAGATCATCTCTTCCAACCCCCCTGCTAAAGCAGGGTCACCCAGAACAGGTTGTCCAGGATCACATTGTCCAGACAGGTTTGGAATCTCTCAAGAGAAGTAGACTCCACAACCTCTCTGGACAGCCTGGTCTAGGCTCTGCCACCCTCAAAGAAAAGAAGTTTTTTCTTCATGTTCAGATGGAACTTCCAGTATTACTTTTTTTTTTTTTTTTTTTTTTTTTTTTTTACCACTGACCCTTGTCCTGATGCCCTGTACACCCCATCAAGGATATTTTTCCAGGAAAATCCAAGCAGTCTGGGAAAGAGACACAGCAAACTGAGACCTGATAAACTCACTACTGTGTTGAGGGCATCAAGGGCTGATGGAAATGAGTTTTGGATAGGATTTACTGGGAAATAAGGGGATGGGAGATGCAGAGCCAGGGTATCAGAGAGTGGGAGATTCACAGCCCACCAGGAGCCAAGCTGGAAGATGACATCACAAAGCTTGCCATTGTCATGCAAATTTTTAATATCAGATAGGATCTGTGTAAAGCTTCTGATTTATTGTGGAAAGATAGCTGTTGACTAGTCCCAGAAAATGGGCAGGAGGGAGGAATCCTCTTCAGTCAGAGGGTAACAATGTGGAGCTACTAAAAATGCAGGCTCTGCCTCCTGCAGGGAAGTACAACTTGCTCCAAATGAGGATGAGATCCAAACCCACACCTGCTCTATGGCTTTCCCTGGAACAGTTTTGCTTGGATTTTTTTTTTTTTTTTTTTTTTTTTTTTTTTGGTGATACATTCTTAAACCAAAAGCAGTCAAGAAATGATGTAAGAAAGGCACGAGAAAGGTGATAGACAAATGTTATGGAGTGAGTGATTCCAGCTGGTTTGACTTCATTACAAAGTTTCTGTAAGCCTGGAGCTTTTCACCCAAAAGCTCCCCATTTAACAACTGAGAAAGCTTGATGCCAAGGGATACCCCTAATTTTGTCCCATGAGCTGCCTAATGTCCTATGCCACCCTCAGTTATAGACCTCCTGCACACAGATCAGATCTTCCACGGGCAGGATTTGGCTGCCAGCTGCTCCTTTCTCTCTGAGACAGCCTTGTGCTTCAGCTGCCAGAAAAGTGCTCCCAAAAACACATGGTCAGCCGCTGCCAGACATTTGTCCAGCCCTTTGACTGGCGATCCCAGCAGCCGCAACTAGGCAGCACTGGTTGCAGGCAGCTGTTGCTATGGTTGCGCAAATGCATTCCCCAAGAAGCCGAGAGGGGGGCGAGGGGCTCATTCATTTTCCATGGGGTGATGGATGAGCGCAGTAGCAAGACCCCGGTGCTGGCAGGGAGCTCTACAGCACCATCTCTCGCAACAGGCTGGCATTGTCCACGCTGCCGGTTTTTTTGAAGATGCTCCTGACAAAGGCACAGAGACAAAAGGTGCCATTTGCTTCCTATGCTGGCAGCTGCTGGAAGGAGAGTGCACAGAGCAAGGATGGGGTGCAGGGTGTGGAGTGGGGACCCCATTGCAAGAACACAGTACTGTTCAGTGTGCCCTCCTAATGCAGTGAAGTCAAGGCTTCTGCAGGGCACTGAAACCAGCAGGCTGGTGCCCAAAACTGCCACACTGCTTCTCGCTGCCTCTCTCATTCCTGTGTCCATAGACTTGGATATGGGATTCCATCCAGACACACCATGCAGAAGCATTAGTGTAGGGCTGAACATAAACAAACTTCCCCCTCTACTTTGCTCATCCCCTTTGGCTCCGATCTGGTGAGACCCCCCTGCAGTGCTGGGTCCAGCTCTGGAGTCCTCAGCACAAGAGAGACAGGGACCTGTTAGAGCGGGGTCAGAGGAGGCCACAGCAATGCTGGGAGGGCTGGAACCCCTCTGATGTGATAATTTCACAGAGTTGGGGTTATTCAGCCTCAAGAAGAGAAGGTTCCAGGGAGTCCTTATTGTGGCCTTTCAGTAATTAAAGGGGCCTATCAGAAAGATAGGGGTGATGGTTTTAAACTAAAAGAGGGGAGATTTAGACTAGAGGGAAGGAAGACATTTTTTATGCTGAGTGCAATGACACACTGGCCCAGGTTTCCCAGAGAGGTGGTCGGTGCCCCATTCTTGAAAACATGCCAGGTCAAGTTGGCTGGGGCTCTGAGCAACCTGCTCTAGTTGCAGGTGTCTCTGCTCACTGCAGGGAGGATGGACTAGATGACCTTGAAAGTCTCTTTTTAACCCAAACCATTCTATGATTCTATGAAACCCAGTGCAGGGGCAGGAGATCTGAGCACGCTGCCTCTTGCAGATCCAGTACATGACACCCAGCCTTTGAACCCTTTCAGTCTTTGGGGTTGGTTCAAAGGGCGCATGGTGCCAGCATGAGTCAGGCCTCCTTGATAACTGAGTATAGTCCATAGCCTGGGACAGCTTGTCCAGGATGGAGGCTTGGCTGTGCTAAGGGGTACAGGAGCTGTGCAGGCTGTCACTTTCAGGAACTCTAGGTTCGCACTGGGAACCTCAGCACTATACACCTTGCAAAACCTCCTGACAACTGCATCTGAATCTGACTTGCTCTGGAGCTGCTGTGATGTCAAAAATCTCTTTCCATAGAGTGATCTTTTCCCTAATTCAGGATGAATGAACAAATGGATTAGCAGCAATGCAGGGCCCAGCAGCACTTTGATTGGACACAGTCTCTGCTTGGACTGGGCCAGAAAAGTCCTCTGTGTGCTTTGTAGCCTGTGGCTCATTTGGAGCCCTTGGCATATGCGTGTGTGTTGTCTGTGATATACCCATGTTTTCATCCGAGAAGGAATTTACAGCTCACAACAGAAGTATTTAACACAAGATATCTTCCACTAAATAGTTAATTTTGCTCTGAGATTCTTTGAGGGAGCTCAGCCCAGGAAACCACTTGGCCTGTGAGAGGATCCAAGAAAGCCATCACATCTACATGGATGTGTTTTCTCTTTGCTGACTCCTGCACAGCCATGGAGATGTAAGGTACTGGGTCCTGGATCATGAAGAGCTGTTTCAGAAGCACCCCTGATTGGCAGGCTGGGTACAGATCTTGGTGGCCATGCAGTGCAGGAACGTTCTACAGCTGCTTCATCCAGAGCCACACCTCACCATGGACAATCACTGACAAACCTTCCTGCATCTGGACTAAACACAAAATGTAAGATTTAGGGGCTGTATGGAGCTTTCCTTCTTGTCATGGGCCTTTTGGTTTTGATTTTAGTTTGAAGGGATCTCTCTTCACTTTCCGTGACAGTGTAGCTAATCTCAGCCTAGCCTAGGATTGTCTGACCATTTTCAGATAAATGAACTGATGTGATTGCAAAGTCATGTATGATGCCCTTAGAACTCCTCTTGCAGCACATGGTGATGTCTGCCTTGAAAGGGCCATGTGTGAGGGCTTAAGCCATGTTATAGCAATTTAGCACATGCAGTTGGGCTACCTCACAAGAGTCCAGGCCTGCAGAGGGAGGAGATGAGGATCATGTCTATCTGCAACCTCACTCCCAAACCTGCCTGTTCCTCTTGGGTGTACAACCATGGCTTGCGAGACTGCAGCCTGAGGCCAGGAATCAAGGGAGTTATGGGTACCAAAGGGTGGAAGATAGATATTGTAGTGAAACTACAGCTGAATACTAAAGGTCATTGCCCCTCCTTTTCCGTAAAGAATACTGCAAGGTCAGAGAGAAAGGACCATGTTATAATTACATCTCATCACCATTTATGTACCAGTAGAGGTTAGGGGTTGACCTGTTGGAAAGCAGCTCCATGGAGAAGGATCTGGGAGTCCCGAGGGACAACAAGTTCACCATCAGCTAGCAATGTGCTCTTCTAGCCAAGAAGGCCCATGGTCTCCTGGGGTGCATGAAGAAGAGTGTGATCAGCAGGTCGAGGGAGCTTCCCCTCCATCTCTACCCCGGTGAGGCCACATCTGGAATATTGTGTCCAGTTCTTGGCTCCCCAGTTCAAAAGAGACAAGGAACTATTGGAGAGAGTCCAGTCCATCAGAAGCTACAAAGATGGTGAGGGGATCGGAGCATGTCTCTGATGAGGAAAGGCAGAGAGTCCTGGGGCTTTTTAGCCTTGAGAAAACTGAGAGGGGAACTTCACAAGGCTCCTCAATAGCTAAAGGGTGGGGGTCAAGAGGATGGGGCCAGGATCTTGTCAGTGACACACACAGTGATAGGACAAGGCGCAATGGACACGGGAAATTTCACATAAACATAAGGAGAAATTTCTTCACTGTGATGATGATGGAGACCGGACCAGACTGCCCAGGGAGGCTGTGGAGTCTCTTTCTCTGGAGAGACTTAAAACCTGCCTGGATGCACTCCTAGGCAATATGCAATCCTGGTTACCCTTGAGTGGCCTTGCTTTAGCAAGGGGGTTGGATGAGATGATCTCCAGAGATCCCCTCCAACCACTACCATGCTGTGATTCTATAATTTATGTGCCTGATGTGTCTGCAGTCCTCATCCTCACTAGAGAGTTTTCTTCCACAGAAGTCTTGACCAAGCTGGGGTTTGGAACTAGATGATGTTTAAGGTCCCTTCCAACCCAAAACATTCTATCATTCTAAGTTGGAGAACTTGTCTGGCATCTGATGAGGTTCAAAGATAGATTACTAATAAAACAAGGACATGCAAGTTTCTACCATCATGACTTGTGATCTCCTCCAGTGGTGTTCCCGAGACCTGACAGCCCATTGCGGGTTGCTTTGTGGACACAGTGAGTTGTACGTAGGCTGGCATTTGCCCCAGGAGGGAGATATCTGCTGAGGTTCTCTGCCCAAGAGCTTAATGTCACGTCTGTGATATCCTTAAAAGAGTTTTTCAGTGGCTTGGAGAACAAGGAGACTCTAAGATGTGACGAGTCACCTGTGTAACCCAATAGAGGCTAGGCTGGTGCTGGTGAGTGAACCTGGAGCCAGACTGAAGAGCATGAAGTCCTGGATAGTGGAGCTGATGGTCAACTCAGCCTGGGGACCTCACATGGATTTCAGGAAGCAACAATACAGCTCTGTGGTGAATATCTTGCCACTGGTAGTCCAGAAAACCTCAGTGTCCAACTGATGGGATTGCACTGCTTCTGCTATGTTTTTATTGAAGAGTGTGAGGACATGACACAAAGATGTCTTCAAGAAAGTTGGAATGGGCCCAGTAATCTCTCAATCCAAGCAGCTACCATCGCTTCCCCTTGCAAACCAGGCAGCAGTACAGAGTGCCCTCTCCTTGCCAAAAAACCAGCACATAAATAATCCTAAATAATCATAAGGATGGGATTGATTTGGATGCTAAAGGTAGGATTTAACTGTACATTTACTGGAACTTTCCTGTCCCTTTGGTCCCATCCACAGCAACTTTCAGACTGAGGATCCATTTTGGGACAGGAGTGGGTTCCTTTCCCAAAGCAACCATGGCACCATAAGATTTTACAAGCAAAAAAATAAAAAATCTTAAGATTGAGTGAAGGCCACTGTGTGTAAAATCTACCCTGAAAAACAAATAAACAAAAAAACCCTTGACATGCAAATGAATTGAGACAGAAATTAATAGTTATATAGTTGCAAGATAAAGCCTCACTTGGATGGTAAGTGCATGGATTTGGACCAGAACAACTCCACTTCACAGAATGTACTTTGAGCTTTGCACGGTATGATAAAAAGAGAACGAGGCACTGCACAATTCTGCAGCAGACCTGATGACCTGGTGTGGTAAAATCGCAGACTCTGTATTGTTCCTCAAGCAGCATTTATGTGTTGGGTGGACCCTGGAGCTTCATTTCATGCTGTATGCTATTTTCCTCAAGAGTTGTAAAGACAAAGTTGTAAAGATCATTGAAAGGAGAGGCACCAGGTATGAGCAGTGGTTTGTTCTGACCTGGAGGATGTGTTGTGAGTTAGACCTGTTGCTCTGCAGAGACAGCTGCAGCATTTCCCCATACACTGTATCAGTGCCTGCCCAGGCGCCTGCGCAGTATCTACTTATTTGAGGAAACAAGATCCTATGTCAGCTTTAAGGAGATTTAGAATACTGGAAGATTATTGCTTTTTTATTCCCCCCCCCCAGGAATTATCAGCACCATCACACTAGTGTTTGAAAAGGGGACAGGGATTTGTTTTTACATGCAAAACTCTTGGAAAACAAGAGGTACAAGGAGGTCTTAAATGAGAGCATCGTATACTGCTTGTCTTATAGGTCTTAGCTGAGATGAGCTGGAGAGGGCAGGTGCCAGGTGACTCCCAAAGATGCAAATCCAGGTCTCAGAGAATGAGGGAATGGATGTATCCATCTCACAGATGAAGCTGAAACTGAACAGGGCATAACTCCCTGCACCAGTACAAGTGAGGGGCTGACCTGCTGGAAAGCAGCTCCATGGAGAAGGATCTGGGAGTCCTGGTGGACAAGTTCACCATCAGCCAGCAATGTGTTGTTGTAGTGAAGAAGGCCAATGGTTTCCTGGGGTGCATGAAGAAGAGTGTGATCAGCAGGTCAAGGGAAGTTCTCCTCCCCTCTACTTTACCCTACTCAGGCCACACCTGGAGTATTCTGTCCAGTTCTGAGCTCAGAAGAGAGACAAGGAACTACTGGAGAGAGTCCAGTCCAGCAGAGGCTACAAAGATGGTGAGGGGATTGGAGCATCTCTCTGATGAGGAAGGGCAGAGAGACCTGGGACTTTTTACCCTGGAGAAGAGAAGGTTGAGAGGGGATCTCATCAATGCTGATCAATAGCTAAAGGGTAGGGGTAAAGAGGATGGGGCCAGACTCTTGTCAGTGGTGCCCAGTGACAGGACAAGGGGCAGTGGGCACAAACAGGAACCCAGGAGGTTCCATCTGAACAGGAGGAAAAAATTCTTTCCTGTGAGGGTGCCAGAGCTTGGTCCAGGCTGCCCAGAGAGGTTGTGGAGTCTGCTTCTCCGAAGGAACTCAAAACCTGCCTGGATGTAAACCTAGGCAACCTGACCTAGGTAGCCCTGATGAAGCAGGGGAGTTGAACTAGGAGATCTCCAGAAGTCCCTTCCAATCCTTACCATGATGTGATTCTGTGATTCTGTGATTCTGTGATTCCGTGATGTTTCTGTGATTCTGTGATCTCCATCCTCACATCCTCCAGCCCTGGGTGCTGGATCTGTGATGAAGACCCAGGGAAGAAAAAAATATAATCCACCACATACGATGTAACCCATGGGCTGGGGAAGGCAAAGGGCTTGGATGAATGTTTGGGTGTTTTTTATCTCACTCTCCCCCTTCCTAGACAACACCAAGGCTTTCAGAGGTACAGATGGAGATGACAGAGCCACATTTTAGGGCATTTGCTTTGCCAGTTGGTAGTTTGGTGGCCATCAGCGTTTCCCAGTCTCTCCAGATAGACTTGGGTGGGATTTGATGTACCAAGTGATGTTTGTTTGCACACAGACTTTTCTTTTATTGTTCCTGTGTCAAAACACAAGACATGAGTGCATGTGGGAGGTAGAGGGCAAAGCCAAGCACTGACTGGAAGCAATTTAGTAAAGTCTTTTATGGCAAAAGTCTTTAATGGCTTGGGAAAGTCCCAAGTCATTAGTGTCTTAAGAAAAGAAATAGAGCAGTTTTATAAAACCTGTAATGACATCAAGTTGAGAGGACTGAGAATCCTATGAAGCCAGGACTAGAGTTGAGGGTGAACCTAAGAAGTGGAGGAAAAGGTCCAAAATCAATAAGAAAAAAATCAATAAAGAGTAAAATATACAGGAAGATAAAAACTTAAAAAGTCAAGGGCACAATTAAAATGGGAAATCGATAGCTCAGGACAAAGCTATTGGGGACTGTACAGACAGGGCACAGTCCCCCACTTTGCTGCCATTGAAAAATTACAGGTGTCATCAGGGGATCTTAACAGGAGTCTTGGGGTAAAACATGGACATTATCATTGCAGAGATCAGACTCTCCAGGGAAAAGCCAGACAACACACAGATAGAGATCTGATCCATGAGGACCCTCTGGATGCAGTGAAGTCTATCAGTCTTGTGGGAAGAGGGGCACAGTGGCCTTTGGAGAAATAGGGTTGCTGCAAGGATGGTGCTTGGTTCCTCTCCAGGTTTCTGGGGCAGATAGGAAAGAAAGTATTTCAACAGCAAGCCCAGCGACGGCTTGAGCTCCATCACAGGATAAAACAGAGTCCCTTCAAGTAAATCATTCCTCTCCCAAAGTCCACCAAACACAACTGCCCACTCACTGCTGGCTTTTCTCTCAGCACAGTGCTGCACTGCTGCCTTCATCATCCTCTTCTTCACCCGCTTTTGGCTGGTCAGTGCCCTCTATGCCGCATGGTGGTTCATAGACAGGGAAAAACCCAGAAAGGGTGGGAGACGGATCCACGTCCTCCGGAACAGCATCGTCTGGAGGTACATGAGGGACTATTTCCCCATCACGGTAAGTGCACCTATCCCATTGGTTGCTAGGGCATTCACAGACAAAGTTTGCTTTGATGTTTGGAGTCATGCCTGGGGCCAGCAGTTGTGGCATGGGATGCTGGGAGGTCAGTGTTGAAGAATTATCTTCCCAGATCCCACTGTACTGCAAGATCCAGAAAAAACATAGACTGCCATTTTCACAAATGCATCCTTTAATCACCTGCCTTTTAAAAACCCATTTAATGTCACTGCATTCCAGTTAAGGAAATCATGCTTTGCCAGTTTTGCATGTTTATATTGTGAGACTCCCGCTCCTGACATTGCTCAGCATTTACCCAGTGGACATGGGGCTAATCTTTGATGAAAATCCAAGAGGTCCTAGTGCTCTGCAAGGTCAGAATCCTCTTCTGTTGGGGAAGAGGCTGGATGGGTAAAGCTGGGTATGCACTGGGCAGTCTCACAGAGTTGCTGTTCTCTTGAGAGGGATTTCTGTGACATCTCCTGATTTACTTCAATCCATGTGGCTGGCCTTTGCCCTTAGTCTACTGGTCATGTCATACCTGGAATTCTGTGTTCAGTTTTTGTCCCTGCTATACAAAATATGTGGACGGGCTGGAGAGTGGCCAGAGAAAGGCCACCAAGATGATCCAAGGACTGGGAAGCTGCCATGTGAGGAAAGGCTGAGAGAATTAATTTTGTTCAGCCTGGAGAAAAGAAGGCTCAGGGGAGACCTTTTCGCCATGCTACAGAGAAGATGGAGACTCCTTTTTTACAAGAATTCACATGGAAAAGAGGAGGGGTGATGGGTAGAAGCTACTTCTGGGGAGATGCCGATTATACACAAGATGAAAACTTTTCACAACAAGGACAATCAACATTTGGAATAATCTCCCTAGGAAAGTGGTGGAGTCCCCAACACTGGACACTTTCAAGATTCATCTGAACAGGGTGTGCTGGGCTATCTTGTTTAGATGGGGCTTTTGCTGTGAAAGCTTGGACCAGATCATCCTCAAGGTCCCTTCCAACCTGGTATTCTATGATTCTTTCTCTGGTATTTATTTGGCACGGAATGAATGCATGGACCAGAATGAAGTCCTTCCTCAGAGCCATCACAAGATGTTACAAATCTGAGCAATGCAGCAGAAAAAGTAATGGGCCATGTAAGGGAGTGAAGTTTTCAGGGCAGACTAAGCTATGGGAATTTGTAATATTTAATGAAACATTGCCTGCTGAAGAAACTCCAAAGGGATGCACACAGCTGGTCAGAGATAGACCAGAGTCTGGAGCTGGGTACTGCAATCCAGCTAAAGTGAAGTGGGGAGTCCAAATGGCCAAAGTACCCTCCATCCCAAAGGTAAAACAAGAGTCCAGCCTGAGAGTTCATCCTGCATAGAGTAGGGTCTCGGATAAGGATTAGGGGGAGCGGGAGCAAAGTGAGGACCAGAGATTACATGCTCCAGGTCATTCATCAGGTTTGTTTCTCAACCAGAAACAAGATCCAGCTCTTTTTAAATCCTAGCCCTGTGCTTCAGCAGTAAAATGTGAGATTTTTCTCTTCAGTTTATGAGGTTGAAAAAAACCCACACATTCCCAGTACACCACATTTGAAATTTTAAAGGTTCTGGAGTCCAGACTGGTGTGTAAACAGCTTAATTTAGGGCATAAGTTAAGGCCAGGAAAAGCAAATAAGACAATAGGGTCTGTCTGGATTTCTCATACCATTTCTGAGTGGATCTTACCTGTAATTGGGTTATAAAAACTCAGAAGGGCACATCTGCCTCTAAAACAATGGTGCCTAAAATGCATCTTCTGATGTCACATCATCTCATTTGCAGGTCACAACCCAGTGCAATATTGACCCTAGCACTCAGGTAAAATGTGGGCTTTGACAAGTCAAAACCTGGTTGCACACAGACAGTGTGTCCCAGCAAACATTGCTCCTTTTCATCAGTCAACACATCTCTTGATATCAGAGCAAACTTCATCAGTTCAGAAGAGTGACACCATGGATATACTTAAATCTGCCTGTACAGGCACCACCTCCAGGATACTCCAAAAGCAGATGTTGCACCAGGGAAACAGGAGTGTTTTGATTTCCCTGCATTTCCCTTCCCTTCATTTCACTTTTCATCTCATCCCAATATGCCTCTTGGGTCAGTGATGGTGAAGGAGCAAAGGTCTGTGACCATGTCCAGTTAGTGGCATACAGCACTGTGCAAATTGAGATTGCCTCTTACAGGACTTGGGTGCAATTGGTACAGATAGATGAGCTGCGTTGTACCAGCTCAATACCCTTCCTTTCCACTGTTTTGGGTAATTTAAGTAAATCTACTTAATTCTGAGCTGGAAACTGGCATACACTAGGTAATCTTCCCACGTCTCAGCTGGGTGAACTGCATCGCCCTTAAATTCTCCAGGACCATCCATGAGAGTAAGTCTACCTCACCCATGCCCTACTGCCATCGAGTTTCTTTGCTCAAAGGCATGGCAGAAGGTGATGCTGAGGACCTGAAATGAGTTATTTTATGGCCAATATCAGAGCTTAGCTTGTGATTTAAGAGCTTCTGGATGAGCTTCAAAGCAAGGCCCCCAAAAGGTATATCATAATCTTCTGGGGAGGAAGGGGAACACATCCCAGGAAAGCTTGTGGTGAATTTTAATAAAGGATAAATAATATCTTATGACATTTAATAGGAAACACCAAATGTGTTCCTAATAAATCATTCTCAAGGTTTCCTTAGAACATGCTACAATCACTATGAGTTATTGATGTGACTGTAATGATAATATGCAATGTATATCCCATAAAATATTTACGGCCATAAGCTGCTGCTTGGGCAGCTTCAAACCAACCTCTCTGCTAAAACTTAGATGTCAGCTCAGCCCAGAGACAATTCTTGTCCCTTTGTCAGGACGTGGAAACTCCATCCTGAACTGCCCACTGCATTGTCTGTCTGTCCTTTCTTCCCTGGGTGCATCTGCCAGGCAGGGAGGACATGGCAGGAGGACGAGTAGGACCAGTAGAGGGAGCATGGCTACAGGGTTTGGCTACAGCTTGCTAAGTGAAGACAGGGAGCATTCGATGGAGCCTTTCTCCCCAATGGTCTGGGAGAAGGCAGTGGGGCTCCACAAAACAACAGCAAAAACCCCAAAATACAGTAAACAGAATATTATAACTAAGCAACCTCATAATACCATTTCCCCGAAACATTTTCTCAGTCTTCCACACTTTGTTCGCTCAGGAACTTCCTAAGCCAGAATGCAGGATTTAACAGCTGCTGCCATTTGCCACTACAAGAGCTCATAAAATTGCTTGGTATCCCCAGCATCCTTCAGCAAAGAGCTTCCCAGGTGAACTACACCATGTGAAGACCTTCCTGCTCCCAGCTCTTTTCACTAAAAACTCCCTGGTTAGCACCAGCAAATCCTGTCCCACCTTCCCATGCCATTCCTGGTTTTGTGCTCTATCTCCCACCTGCCAGCTTTTTTTTCACACCTAAAAACCCCAGATGTGTTTGCTTCCTTTCATGGAAGGCATTTCATTTCATACTTCTGAGTATGAGTTGATTAAGCATTGTTAATTTTGCTTGGACCATTCTGAATGCTGCTCTTGGAGTGAACTAAGCTGAGCGTTGGTCTGAACATGCACAGCTCAATACTCCCATGGATCTCTCAGTGTCATAGAACCACAGAAAGGTTTAGGTTGCAAAGGAATTTGAAGATGATCTTTTTCCAAACACCCTGCCATGGGCAGGGACACCTCCCACTAAACCATGTTGCTCAAAGCCCCATCCAACCTGATTTTGAACAGATCATGTTGGGGCATCTGCAACCTCCCTGGACAACCCACTCCAGTTTAGATCTACCTGAGCTTCCTGATATTTTATTTTAGGAAGTGACTTTAAATACTGCCTTTAAGGGATCCCTGGGCGTATTCGCAGACGAGGAAGCAAAGAGAGGTTGGAATGAGCATCTGTTATGTGGGGATTTTGGCAGTCTGGATTTGCTTTTTGCTGCATCGAGAGTCCGGCATGGTGCAGGCTCTGAGCCATGTCTCTTCAGTGCGTGCAAGGAGCACCCTCTGCTGGTATCACCCTTGCACAAGTACCACTTTGCTGCTTGGTTTATTCTCCTTAGAGCTGACTGTATTTTAAGTAGGGGTTTGGGAGCTGTAAGATCATGCAGGAGCTGAATTAGTGAATTAATTAATGAATTGGGTGATTTTTAAAGCGGTATGAGAAAAACACAGGGAGAATTCAAGGCAGGGCCCTATGCATTGTGAAGGAGTTATTTCTGCTACATACCCCTGTATTTTAACCTGGTTCTAATCCATCTTTTTTATATGCCCTCATGATAGGCCTGCAGTACATGGCTGAGCTCAGCTGCATCTTAAAATTGTGAAAATATACCAGAAGGTGAAAAATTAATCTGTTTGGAACAGATATAAAGTGACAACTGCTATGAGTTGATGGAGTCATTGTAGTGATAGGATTTAGCATAATGACTTCAAAATGGAAGAGGGGAGATTTATTAGAAATTAGGAAGAAATTATTCACTCTGAGGGTGGTGAGACACTGGCACAGAATGCCCAGGGAACTTGTGGATGCTCCATCACTGGATGTTTACAAGATCAGGTTGGACAGGGCTTTGAGCAACCTGGTCTAGTGGGAGGTGTCCCTGCCCACGGCAGGGTCGTAGGAAGTAGATGATCTTTAAGGACCTTTCCAACCCAAACCATTCTATGATTCTATGACATTGCTTCCAGAGATATTTTTGATACCTTGGACTGCTTTATCTATGCTATGTTCAATAAGAAGTCAATAATATGTCTGCTGCTGCCAAGTCTCTGTCCAAACCCTTCTACCCATTTGCACAGTCCCTTCCCCATCATTTATCAGAGCATCTTTATTATGAAGAATATACCCAGCATTAGAGTAAAACCAAATTTCATCATCAAATGGCCAAGACAATGCACATCTTCACCACTTCTTCTATCCAGCCCTATTCCCTCCTGTCACAGTAAGACTGCTGTCACCAACCTTCCTGCCAAGGTGGTTTGTTAATCTCATCTGAAGAGCACCATGGATGTGCAGAAAGTGAGGGTGAAATGGGGAACGTGTAAGCTTGACAAGATCCTTCTCTACCGTAGTCCTCAAACAGAAGTTATCATCTTTCTCACTGACTATAAACTGGGTGTGGATGCTTGGCTTAGACAAGACATTTCAACTTCAATCACATAACCTGGGTTATGAGTTAAAACTAGCAGTGGGAAGATAAAAATAAGGGGACAAATCTTGTCTTCAGGTGCTGTCATCATTCAGAGCAACCTCAGCAGACAACATCTTACCAGCTTTATTCATGGCAGCCTGAAAGTACCTGCTGTGTGGAGAAGGTCCCTGTGGTCTTTATTGCACTGTTTTCTCCTTGCAAAGAGTCACAGGACATTTCTTACTAGCCTTGGGGTTATCTAAGTGCTAGTTGGACCTTATTATCTATAGCAGCTGTCAGAGTCCCAACCTCTGTTGTCATATTTGGGGATTCACTGGCGTTATTGATTTTTTTCGTCAGTGTATTGAAAATGAGTTACTGGAGGATTAGTTGACCCCTAGGAGCTGTGATTTGGGATGGGTCCATCCCATAGCTCATTCATTCTCATAACTGCATAAACCATAATGAGGGTTATTTGAGTGTATTGTGGTTCTGGGAGTTGTTAAAAAGATGTGACAGTTCCAGTTCACTGTAACTGAGCCCTACCAGGAATGTTTTCTTTTTCATAAAGAGTGGTAAATATTTGTAACTGGGGATTTTATGTCATGGCCCATGATGTTAAATATAATTTCTGATTTCCATCAGTCTTGGCTGTTCACTTGGCTTCTTTGTGTTGGCTGGAGGAGAGATGAGGGATTGTTAGGGCAAAAGCAAGACATGGCCAAATGGCCAAAAGCCACCTCTCTGTCCTTTGTTGAGGAACTTCTCTGTCCCATGTCATGGCCCTTTCTTCTCTGCCCTCAGATGACTTTAAATAAGAGAGAGGCTGCAGTCAAGGTCAGTGGACCCACATATGAGTAGACAGAATAAAGGGGGGGTTCAGCTACAGATTAATCACTGTGAGCACTGAACAAAGGTAACTATCAAGATATTTCTCCATGAAGGGGAAGCATAAAGCAGAGTTCATCCTTCAAAACACAAATTTAAGTTCTTCTGTTGGGAAGATCACCCCAGATCTGGGATCTGGAAGGCCCCATAACACCTTTGATGGGGTGTCATTACTGCTGCCAGCAGCTAAGACACCAGCAAGCATCCTGACCATGCCAACAGGAAGTGCTGAGAAGCCTGAAAACCCATGGCTCAATTTGGAGAGCATAACCTTGAGCTGCTAACAGCTCCTCGTCTTCAGACCACAGGCCACACACATTAATTTGGCATCTCTCAGACATCTCTGAGAAACTGATCTTGTCTTACCAAAAAAAGTTTGGGACAAGCACTTGTCTCAGATGCTTACGCACAGACTGACTTGGCTGGACCCTTAAGTCCTTTGACAATTATTAAAGGTTTAACTGACCCAGAAAGAGCAGAGCACCAAATGCCATCCGGTAGGTGTGGAAATAACAACCTGGCCAAAGAAGGAGGGAGGAGAGTCCCACCCCTCTGCATCTCAACCCCAGCCCTGTTAAACACTTCAGGGCTGGGTTGCAGGAGAGCTTGGTCTGTGCAGTGCCAGGTATTAAGTTTCCTGGCAATCTGGAAACAGAGATTGACCTCTGGCAGGAGGAGAAGGAAGAAATGAATGAACAGTGGGAACAATCCAGATGGGAGGATTGAATTTCTGTGTTAAAGAGTTTCCAGAAGAAGAAAGGTAGTTTAGAGTCCAGGGTTCTGACCCACAGTGTTAAGAGACTTTGCTCAAGTCTCTCCTCTGCTACAGATCGCTTCTCAGTCTTTTACAAACTGATTTCTCTGTAAGTTCTGTCCAAATCATCCAAATGTGAGCAGATACTGTGACAAAACAGGCAACTTCTTTCCTCTTCTTTGCTTATTCCCTGGAAGGAGCCCTGTCTACAAAGCTGAAAGAGGCAAATAATTCAGCTAAGCTGCTGAGATGTGGTCAATGCTACTGCAGTGGACAGTTCTTGCAGAAACATTAACCAGATCTACTAACTCTTGAGAGACCAGACCCCTACCCTGTAGCTGCCCATGGCTTAGAGCAGGGAATCAAAAATCGCAGGATCATAGACTGGTTGAAGTTGGAAGGGACCTCCAGTGGCTATCTGGTCCAAACACCTGTGTTCAAGCAAGGCCACCCAGAGCTGGTTACCCAGAATGGTCTCCAGATGGCTTTTGATGATAGAGATTCTACAGTCTCTCTGGGCAACTTATGCCAGTGTTCAATCACGCTCACAGTGAAAACCTGCCTCTTGATGTTCAGAAGGACCTTCCTGTGTTTCCATCTGTGCCTGTGGCCTCTGGTCCTGGCATGGGGCACTGTTGTAAAGAGTTTGTCTTCGTCCTCTTCACATATTTATATTCATTGATGAGATCCTTCTGAGCCTTCTCCAGACTGAACTGTTCCTGCTCTCTCAGACTTTCCTCATAGCAGAGGTGTTCCAGTCCTTTCATCATCTTCATGGTCCTTTGCTGAACTCTTGCTAGTATGTCCATGTCTTTACTGAGAAGCTAAGAACTTGACACAGCACTCCAGGTGTGGCCTCACCAGTGCTGAGTAGAGAGCAAGAATGACCTCCCTCCACCTGCAGACTATATCTAAACACAGCCCAGGATACCATTTGCCTTCTCTGCTGCAAGGTCCCATTGCTGGCTCATGTTCAATTTGGTGTCCACCAGGACCACTAGGTCCTTTTCTGCCAACTGCCTTCCAGCACAGTGGCCCCCAGCATGTATTGGTGCTTGGGGCTGATCCTCACCAGGTTCAGGACTTTGTCCTTTTCCTTGTTGAGCTTCATGATGTTCCTGTCAGATGGATACATAAGATACATACAGTCAGATGTAGAGATCAAGTTCAAGTTCCAAAATGCATGTGTGTTTTAAAAGGCCCAATCCAGAACCAATGGGGTTGGTAGGACTCCAGATTTTAGTGGTATTGAGGCCACTAGGGAGATGAGGAATCATTTATCAGGGGCAGATGTGTCATGCAGGGGCATTGTAAAACACTGAGGGATGCATTTAGCTTCGTTTGTGGATAAAACTAGTCAAAAAAAACCCCACAACCAACCAAACAAAAAGCCAAGGAAATAATATGATAATGCAAATCAAGATGAAATATGCAGTATCTAAAAACAAGTGTGCACTACAGCAAGTAAGATAAAACAAAAGGTGATCTCAGTGGAAAACATCAAGAGAAAATATGATCAACCAGAAATAGAGCTGGAAAGATCGCTGGCTGGTGGGTGTCTGGTCCTTTATAAGGGGCATAAACTCCCTCTTCCCTCACTTATTGTCATAGAAACGTAGAATCATAGAATTATTTGGTTGTGAAAGGACCTTTCAAGCTCATCTAGTCCAACCCCCCTGCAGGGAACAGGGACATCTGCAACTAGAGCAGGTTGCTCAGAGCCCCAGCCAACCTCACCTGGAATGTTTCCAGGGATGGGGCACCTACCACCTCGCTGGGCAACCTGGACTGGGGTTTCACCACACTCACTGTAAAAAATTTCCTCTTTGTATCTAGTCTGGATCTTCCATCTTTTAGTTTAAAACTATTACCCCTTGTCCTATGGATGCAAGACCCATTCTTCATACTTTCCTCTCCTGTCCGCCCCCTCCACCAAGTCAGCAGCTGGGTATCTCCTAGGGAGGGATTTTAAGGACATGTAATGTCTTAGCCCAGGTGAACACTCCCACTGAAGTGCTCCTGTTGAAGTAGTTTACACAGCTGAGTGGATACCCTGAGTTCCTCTCTTCATTAGCAAGGAGGATGGTGTGATCTTGGGGTGAAACCACACACTGATCTGATGCACCCTCCCCTTCTCCCCCCTCCCCCCCCTTCTTGCCACTCCTTGCACATACAGCTGGAAATTTAGTGGTTTCCAACACATCCAAGCATCTCGCCTCCCTGCTTATAAATCACACAGATATGAAAGGCTATTTGGAAGCTGAAGATGAATGCAGGAAACATTGATGCAAGCTGAGATTACACAAAAAAAAATAAGCAAATGGTGGCAGGGGCCCTGAGCACTTAGTATTCCAACCATCTGCCCCTCTTCCTGCCTAGGCACCTCTGCACCCAGGTAGTGGTGGGACTTTTGTTTGTCCGTTCCTCTCATTAGGAGCAGGCGCTTGAATGGGCACATGTGTACAGTCAACAGTGCCTTAGGACAGATGGGTAATTAGACATGATGTAAGAAAGTGAAATACACCCTCGTGATTAAGCTGCAGTTCTGTCTGCTTCTAGGAAAACACATGCACCTTTAGCTGTTCCCAAGTGTGGCTGGCAACAGGGTACTCAGAGGGGTAATGCGCTAAAATGCACAGGGCTTTGGTTCTTACAGAATCAGAGAATCATAGAATGGTTTGGATTGGAAAGGACCTCAAAGATCATCTAGTTCGAGCCCCCCCTGTCATGGGCAGGGACATCTCCCACTAAACCAGGCTCCAGAGTTTGATGCAGTACTCCAGGTGGGGTCTCATAGGAGCAGAGTAGAGGGGCAGAATCCCCTCTCTCGTCCTGCTGCCCACACTTCTCTTGATGTAGTCCAGGATACAGCTGGTTCTTCTTGAGCACAAGTGCCTTTGAATTGTCTGGTAATTCATGGGGGCTCTGAGATGGCTAAGCTTGGAAAGGTCCATCCTTCCCTGCTGCTGTGAGCATCCTCAGCACCCACAGAAAGGGTGCATAGACATCAGCAATTAGTTTTGACTGCTTCTGACTGGGTTCTGAACATGCTGGTTGATGTTGACATGGCAGGGTCTTCTTGCTGGCATAGCTGGCAGGTGGGTGGTTACACCAACCCCTCTCCTTTGGGCAGTCCATAGCAAGTGTAACCACCAAGGTCCAAATCCTGGTAGTCCCTTATCTCCCTTTAATCATCCTCTCTTCTGCTGTGGCTCATGTTCTCCCATATAGCATCTCCTAAGCTCCAAACCCACTTTCATATTGGCCAAGTATTTCAGCTAGCTCTTTAACCAGTCCTCAAGGGCTGACCATGTGCTGCACTGTATCTGCAATCCATGCTAGTCATCTCTAAAGGCTGGACGTGGACATTCCCTCCTCCTGGGAAAATTACAGCAGCCTTGGGCACACATCATTGCTCTTTGAAGGACTCTTGATGGGTTCTTGCAGACTTTTCCCCATTGGAAAGGAAACCATCAGCTTGCTCTCTGTTAGATGTCTGGGAGCTGGATTTCACCTTACCATCTATGAAAGCATTCTTGAATCACCTGACATGTTCTTCAGGATGGGACAATCTTGAATCCACACTGTGTTGTTGACCACACTGTGTTGTCCCTGTGCCAGGTTGCAGCTTTACATGGATCATTACTAGAGTGATTCTGCAGTCCCTTTGCTGTTCTGGTTGTGGGGTGAAGGGGGAGGTGGAAATAATCACCCTTTTCTCACTTTTTAGGGTTTTTTTCCCCCATATTAGAAATGTATTGAAGGACATTTTAAACAGAGTAGGTTCTCAACAGCATCTATGCTAGCTCAAGGTGACATGAGGAACCAAGACTGGAAATGTCACTTTTGGCCAGTGGGTGGGAGAAGATGGAAATACAGGCAATAAAATACAGCTCAGTGAAAAAATGATTGACTTGTTCCAGTTGACTATTTCCACCAGAAGGCATGGTGGGTGCTGTTGGTGGGTGGGTGGTGTGGGATTCTCCTTCAGGAATCCCCTATCTGCTCTCTGTAGCCAATGCTCCATCTCCCCAGGGTGACAGCACTAACTCATAACCTCTTTTTGGCTCCGTCCCTGTATCCAGCTGGTGAAGACGGCAGAGCTGGACCCTAGGCAGAACTACCTTATGGGTTTTCATCCCCATGGGGTCCTGGCTGCAGGAGCCTTTCTCAATTTCTGCACAGAGGCATCAGGCTTTTCCACTCTCTTCCCGGGCATCACCCCTCACCTGATGATGCTCTCCCTGTGGTTTCGCATCCCATTCTTCAGGGACTACCTGATGAGCGGAGGTAAGCAGGGAGAAAGCACTGGCAAATATTCAGATAGGTGGGTGAGTCTGATGCTTTTTGTGGGAGCAGAGAGTGAAAACACCAGGGAGGCTTGGGAAGAGGAGGACAGAGTCTGGTTGTCCTCATCTGTGGCCTGTTGGATCCCATGCATGGACACAGCTGCTGGAAGCAGCATCCACAAACTCTCTGAAGTTAAAAATTGCCCTCCTTGCTGTTATCACCATTGTTCAACTTCACAGATCTCCTCAGAGGTCAGTGCATGCCTGTGCCAGGTACTGTATAACAGCAAAATGCAAAGCAAATCATGAGCAGAAATGCTGAGACCAGCAGGGCAGAGGGTCCTGTATTTCCTTCTTTCTGTGCAAATAACTTTCACTCTTAAAATAGTGGTTGCCACCAAAAGTAGGAGAAAGCATAATTTTTTCCAAAGCTGCTACTGCTGCTTGCAGGGAAGTATTCAGGGAGAGAGGATGCAAACAGCAGCTCGTGCTGTTGCAAAACCATGTGGCAGTAGAGGAAGAAGAAATGTAAAAGAATAGGTAAAAAGATAAATCATTCATCACCCTGTTTCCCTCATAAACTCTGGCTCCTGCTGCTGAAAAAATATCTACACGGGGAGCAAGGAATCATAGCAGGGAGATGTGAGAGAGTTATGATCCAGGCAAAAGAAGTTTTAATCACTGTAATGTGGGAGTTTGGTGCATAGCTCATTTCCAGGTCGACTGGATCCATTTGACAAAGAGGTTTTAATTTGCAAATTATTTCAGACCCTGAAAGAAGGATATTTAAAAAAAGACTAAAAAAAAAAGAATTAAAACAATGTTGCTTTGTCAATTCTGAATTGAATATTTCTAACTTTTGCAAGTAAATGACATCAAAGGACCAAATTCTGTGCTAAATTCAATTTTAAATTAGCAGCATCCACTGAAATTTGTGTATGTTTTGACCTGAAGCAGATGTTTCACTGACTGTAGAATGATTCAGGATTGGACACAGTTTCATTTGACAACAAACCAAAACAGGTTTTCCCTGGGGCTTATTTCCCTGGGAACTAGTGAAGCTAGTTTTTTTTCCTGATTTTTTTCCCCATTTCTCACTTCTGGGACAGACAGCAAAGGGATAACTACATATTCACCCAGCAAAGCTGTGGGTGAATCCAACACCTTTCAGAGAAGCTGTGCTGGGATTGCCAAAGTGTAGAAAAACTCTGAGAATAGTGTCTAGCACCCCTCTGGAGCTGGGTAATAGGGAAAAACCAATACAGAGCAAACCACAGTCATGGGATTTACAGATGATCACTTTTTCTTCCTCTCTGCCCCCCAGGCCTTGTCTCTTCTGACAAGGAGAGTGCATCCTACGTGCTGCAGAAGCCAGAGGGTGGGAATGTGCTGGCCATCATTGTTGGTGGGGCGCAGGAGGCGCTGGACGCCCGGCCAGGATCCTGCACCTTGCTGCTGAAGAATAGGAAGGGATTTGTCCGCCTGGCCATCCAGCATGGGTGATGCAGGGGATAGGGTTGAGGGGTGCTTGGGGAGGGATACTCTGATCTGTGGCTGGTTAATGGGGTGTTCCTGTTGGCTTTGGAGAGGGAAGGGGAAGGCGTTTTGGAGTTGGTTTTGCTAATCTTCATGCTCCTACATTGGGTTCAACTTTCTGCAGCACCCCACTGGTCCCTATCTTTTCTTTTGGGGAGAATGACCTCTTTGAGCAGGTGAGAAACCCCAAGGGCTCCTGGCTGCGACAGCTCCAGCACCGTCTCCAGCAGATCATGGGCATTTCCCTTCCCCTCTTCCATGCACGAGGCATCTTCCAGTACAGCTTTGGGCTGATACCCTACCGGCGGCCCATTTGCACTGTGGGTAAGTCCTTCCCTGGCACACTGGCATCGTGCTGGCCACACTCAACCTGGCCAAAGGGTGACAATCCTTTGGTTGTGTCATTTTTCTTTTGGGCTGGAGCATCATGCCAGAGGGCATGAGCTGTGGTGGGCTAGAAACATTCTGGCAAGGGAGCATCCCCAGCTGCTCACAGCTGCTCCCAAAATGCTTTTGACAAGAAAGGCTGGATTAGATGATCCTTGGTGTCCCTTCCAACATGGTATTCTATGATCCACATGTCACACTGTATGGGGATTTCTGGCTTGGTCTTATGACAGAGCCCAGGTCATCTGGACTGTGCTGGGAAAGCCCCTGAGTAAACAAGACCACTCCATCAGCCCTGTGGGATGCAGCCAACCCCAACTCCATGGCAACGTGGTGATATGAACCACTGCAATAGAGCTGGGCTCAACTTCTTCCACACCAATTTTACAAACACAAATAGGACAACACTAAGCTATTTGCAGGTTTCTCAGTGAAACAGCCACAAAGCCCAGGTTATATGCATATGAGCAAGTCATACTGTTTTGACCTGAGACCATGTCCATGGGAGACCAAATTTCAAGAAAGTCTTTGGTTTTGAAGAAGTTTTGCCTGATTTTAACAATCCTATGCTTGGCCCACTAGCATGGCTGATGCTCTGTGAATTAATCTAATTAGAGCTTGTTTGTAAAGGTCAGAGCTCACCCCACTGATTAGGTTTGACAGCCAGCAATTACTTCTAATTGCTTTACAACCTGTTTGGATTCTCTCAATGGTTTTATGAGCTGTGCTGTAATCACAAGGGCTCTTCATTAATCTGATGAGGAACAGTGTTACAGGATGATGAAATCCTCTATCACTTGACAAACACAATTTGAGTAAGAGACCAGAGCAAGAGAGGTATCCTATAGACTTCCTTGTCCCTTGCAGGCACCTGGTCCTGATGCTGGTGGCTCTGGGAGATGGCAAGGGGCTTCTTTCAGTGCTAAGAATCAAAATAATTAAGATTTGCCCTTTAAAAAGGCACAGTTTTCTAAATATAAGTGGGTACTTGGTTCCTAATAAAATCAGATATTTCTGAAGCTTTAATCTGAGCAAAATAGAAACACCCCTACTGCTAGTGTATTTAGATGGTCTTGGGCACCCCTGTGCTTCAGTTTCCCCATTTACAATGCAGATTCCCAGGACCGTGCGGGAACAGCTTGGAAAACCCAACCTAAATATTAAGATGATGTTGTCTTTATCTGTAGGACATCTGAGATGTTAGGAGCAGCTGTAGGGCCTGTGTTGGGTGGCAGTACTTTTTAGTTGAAAGAACTACACAGAGGGTCTTTGGCATTAACCAGCTTTGCAGATGGGGAAGCTGAGGCAAACACAGGTGTAACTTTGGAGACCAATGGCAGAGCCAGGATCCAAACCTCCATCTCCCTACCTCCTTGCTTGTGCTACCTTCTAAACTCCAGGACAACTGGTCATATTGGTCCATCCATCACATCCTTGGAGAGGTGGACCCCAGCTCTCTGCTAATATGTGCAAAGTGTTCAGAGGGAAATGACAATGGCTCCTCCTACTGCCTGTGCTTGTTTTCCAGTTGGGAAACCGATTCCAGTGCAGAGGAAGCTAAGACCTTCCGAGGAAGACATTGATCAAGTCCATCAGGAATACCTAAAAGAATTGAGCAAGCTCTTTGAGGAGCACAAAGCTAAATATAACATCCCAGAAGACAGACACCTGGAATTTATATAGAGCTCTTCAAGCAAAGTGAAATGACGGATAACAAGATCCATGTTTTCCCCTATCTCTGGAACTATTTTTCAACATCAACTTAGTCAGTTAACATATGGTCCCTAAGGTCTATGGATAAGGACTTGATTTTCCCAAAATTTGTATGGGTGTAGGGACAGTGTTTTCTTTTTTTTTTCCTTTCTTTTTTTTTTTTTTTTTTTCTTTTTTCCCTGTAGGGTGCACAAGAGATATGAAGGAAAAGAAAAAAAAATCCCGTGGGTGTTCAGCACTATTGAAACTCCCCATCAGAAAACTCACACTTCCAGTCTGGCTTAAAGGCCAATTTTTCAAGATACTTCCAGGAAGATACAAATTATTGAAAGTTTCCTTTACATTATTTTCATATGGAAATGGGATGATGAGACATAATTTCTGCTGAATGCATATGTTTTTTAAAATAGAATTTGTCTACATGAACAAATGATCATTGTTTGCTTGGTTCTCTTCATGTCTTTAATTGCTCTGGGCTCTTTTATTGCTACCTGAAACACCATTTATCAGAAAGCTCATACTCCCAGCATGGTACCAGCCATCCTCAGCAGCAACAGGATGCTGTACCCTGCTGGGGCAGAAGAAGTAAAACATTTATAAAGGGCAAGGGCTTATCCAGAGGGTTCGTCCTCCACAGGCTCCAAGAATCCTAGTTATAATTTTATTTATTTAGCCCCAGACACCCCTGCATGGTAACACCTTGCAGTAGTCACCAGCTACCGCAGCACTGTCACTGTGCATTTCATTTTACAAATGAGGCCATTTACTAAGGAGAGAGCGCAGCCAGGAGACAGGAGAAGGGAGAAGTGATTTGGGACAGGAAACATGGCTCATAAAGCCACACTTGGCAGGTGATTAAGGCTTTAAATAGATGCTTCTTCTTGATATCCAGAACTTTATTAAACTCTGCACTTAATGAGATTTCACAACATGGAAGTTTTAGGTGGCAGGAAGCCATCTGCTCAGATCAGCTTTGCATTGCCCCTGTAAGAGCCCTTATACCATCACCTTCTTCTCTCTCTTCCTTCATTTCTCTTTCTCTTCCCCACATCCCATTCCCTACCTGCAGGGAGCCACCAAAAATCCTACAGAGCACATGTGCTTCATTGTACCCAGGATTTTTGTTACAGCAGTGGCAAGAATTGCACTTAACAAGGAAAACACACAGAACTGTTTCTCAACTGACAATACCAGTGCCATCACTGTGTTTTGTTTTCTTTTCCATTTCCTCCTCCCTGATCAAATTACTCCAACAGATTCTTAATCTGAATGACCCACTGATAATTCCTCCTATTCCCAGAAAAGAAGAAGCAACAAAGAAGAATGTGATGGAACTCTTATCGACATTTCTAAACACTCCTGTAATCCTACACTTAATCCAGTCAAATAAAGCAGGTCACCTGCTATGATTTTTTGCTTGCTTTCTATTAATAGACATTTTCTTTTGTCCTTAAATAAGGACAAAGGTGCCTAAGCAGGAGGAAGATTTGTACACCAAGAAAATAAAACTAATTATCTACCACCCTTATCTTCTGGTGCTCATCACCAGTCAAGCTTTACCCTAACTCCAGATGGTTTTTCCTATCCTTCCTTGCTATCGGCTATGCCACCTGAAGATCCCAGGAACATCGCTGTGACCTTCTGCAAACATCCTGATGGGGATCAGTGGTGGAGCTGGAGTGATAGGGTTGTCCCCAGGGACATATCACAGGGTGTTGTGTTGGGGGAGGTCTCCAGGGGTGAGGACAAGGAGCTGAGGTCTTGATGCAATGGGAAAAGGAGCAAAGGTGCTGCTTTTGGGGTGGAAATCAGCACTGCATGAGGGACAGCTGTTGGATGGGTGGTTGTATGTGGTGATATTGTGGGGATGTAGGAAATGGGGAGGGAGCAGGATGCGATGTCCAGTCCATGGCATGGACAAAGATGGCATGTGTTGGTACAGACAAGAGGGTTTGGGTCTGCAGGAGTGACACGACTCTGCCACAACATGATGGAGAAGCTACATTAAAAGGTGCATTCCCAAATTTTCCATGGAGGCCTCAGTCTTCCTTTGGGGACCCAGTGTGGCGAGGTCCCTTTGGGGACCTGATGTGGTGATACGTCCAATGCCAGAGACACACCTACATGGGAGGTGGGATGGCCCATCAACTTCCTGACCAGTGATGCCATTCTGAAAGAAAGAAAAGGCAGAAAACTGGTGGTCAGGAAAAAATTACAGGGAGAAACAGGGAGGAGATTGCTGGAGCTGTCTGAGAGCTGATGGGGTGGTCAGGGGCATGCAAGACCCAAAGGCAAAGGAAGACCACAGTGCTGGAGAAGAGGAGGCATAGGAATGTGTTCACTATATATAATTAACTTCCTTCAAGGACGGTTTTATCTCCCAGACTGGAATGTGTCCTTGATCCCTTAGGGACCTATTAAACCCAGAAGAGGTCAGTGCCTGGGTTTGTATTACATATAACATTAAGAATTCATGGGTGTCCCTGCAGATGGAGCTATATAGGGGGCTCAGTGTGATGAGGGTCTCATCTTGTCGAGAGGCCAGAGCTGTCTCTGAGCAAAACGCTGCAAGAAGAGAAGCTTTTGTGCTATATCAGCCTCATGCCGAGCTGTCTGGAGGATTTAAACTCCTCCGATGCAACACAAGGCAGGCGAATACATAAGAAAAGCAGAGTGCCTGGATCTTCCAGTCAAACAGAACTACATTTGGACTCTGTAGCTTGGAACTGGCTCAGTTGGAGGCACAAATGCTAGGACTCAGGGACATCTAAGTTGTTGCCTCAAAATAAAGACCATTTGGAGCTGAAAACATGCAGCACATTTCCTTCCAGCTTTTCTACTCTCTACACTTGCACTGGCTTTGATATGGGAAAAGAGCCCAAAGAAAAGTGATAAATTCATTGCCTGTCTTGCAAAAATTTTGAATTTCAGCCTTTCGGGGACTTGTATTGAAATTCCAAAATACAGTAAAAACTAAAAGTGTAGAGATTTGATATTGCCCTCCTACCTGTTTCTTCCTATGACTGCTTCTCTCATGATCTCTCCAGTATTTCTGTTGTGAGAAGCTCTAATCTGGATTTGCCTTACTTAGTGGGTCAGATCATGAGGCTCACAAGAAAACCTACAATGACTGATGAATACAAAATACAGACTAATTCTGCAAGAGGAGGAAACCCAAATAAAATGCATTTTTTTTCCCTTCTGTAGCTCTAGTCCCCCAAAACTGTTTTACTGCCCTGGGAATAGGGTTAAAAGGTTGTGGCAAACAACTAGAAAAATGTGTGGGTTTCTGCTCAGGGAAAGATTTCCTGCTTTTAATTTAATAGAGACCCCAAATGTGGTATGTTAAATATCCCTCCCTTGTGCTGCAAAGACTTTTCACAAAAGGAAATAAAATCACAAATGCATCTGAAACTGATCACTTTGTTTTCAAAACCATTTAAAGCATTTAAAATTCAACCAAAACCACAGGTCTCTTCAGGGATGTGGACGCTTTTTTGGGTAATCTTTTAGTTCTGTCTGACTTGAACCCAATGAGCTGCTTTTCTGCATCACCCATCCCCTGACACAGCCTTTCTGGGAGAAACTGATACAGGATTTTGGCAAATCTCCAAGTTCAGGTTATAAAAATCCACCAGCAGAGGAATAACCTGCAATGATCAACATGCTGCACGAAGCAGGAGGGTTTATACTGAATTTAAAGAAGTACTGGGCATGGTATTATTTTTCAAGCACTCTTACTCCTATCCATGTCCTATCCCCGGTCCACTCAGAGATGCTAAAGCTATGCTAGCAACCTGCTAAACCAGCATATCTCTGGGGCCCAGGGGTCTCATATGCTTCCCCATCCTTGGAAGTGTTCAAGGCCAGGCTGGATGGGGCTTTGAGCAGCCTGCTCTAGTGGGAGGTGTCCCTGCCCATGGCAGGGGGTTGTAACTAATTGATCTTTAAGGTCCCTTCCAATCCAAACCATTCTATGATTCAAACAGCATGAGACCTTCAAATTGCAGCAAGCACTTATAAGGAAGGGAAACATCTGTAAACTCAAACAGTCATGAGCCAGCATGTTGCATATCAGGATACAAAATAATGCTTATGAGCTAAATAGATTAATGTTTTATTAGATTGTATAAGGCTAACAAAAAGCAGCCCAAACATGTTTTCAATGAGTAACTCAAGTTGCACTGAAAATTACATACAGAAAGCACAATGAAAATGATTTGAGACCACTCAGATTTGTGAAATGTTTGGAGAAAATGCATGCACAGAAAATCCTGTATGCACAGGGGAAAAAAAAAAAAAAACCACAGAAAAAATTGCACCAACATCAACAAGCACAGAACCTGGTCACTTAATGAAAAAAATTGGTTCACAGCCAAGGGTAAGTGTGGATGCTGGATGAATTCACCTCCACATCACACTGTACTTTGAACTGGGAGAACAACTCTGCACTGCCAAGCACACGTAAACAACGCTATAGGATTCTTCCACGGAGAAAATACTGTAAGGTCAGGATTTTCAGGAGTGTTTACAAAGTACTTAGCTTTTACATTCTGAAACAGAGATCCTTTAAGCTGCCACATGGCAGAATCTTCTAGCAAGGCTAAGTACCTCATTTTACTCATCAGCAACCCAAAATCTTGACTTGAGAGACTCAATATCATGATGTGTTCACTTGCTAGAGTCACACTGTGTCCCTCAGATGAGGGAATGAACTCGGTTACGGGTTTTTCCATGCTGTATTTTATATGAGTCCCATGATATTACCTAAAAATGCCGTGGTGTGCCTTGTTTCCAAGAACTGCCAAGCAATTTTATGAGTAAATATGATCCATAATCACTGAGAGGTGAAGTGTGAGCACCTTTAACTCCCTGTTTGATGCTGGGCTGTTGTCAACCTGAGGTCATCCCTGTGGCTCAAATCCCCGATGAACCTAGAACCAACTGATCTGCTGCAGGTCACAGGAAGTCTGTAGCAAAGCTGAGACCTGAATCCCCCATCCCATGTCCTGGGATCTTAATGGTGGCACTGCTTGTCCTCTTATAGTTAAGCCCCGAAGACAAGGCTAAGGGCAGATATCTGGCCCATTTCAGCCACCAAATTCATTCTTTTAAACGTCCTCCGCTCAATTCTGCTCCTGCACAACTGCCATTTTACAGTCTCATCCTGGCAACCTGGCTCCCATAATTGCCACAGGACTTTCAGGATTCAAGGATACCCAAACTGCAAAGCCCTGACAAATAAACCAGGGGGTGAGATGAATGCTTTTCCAGGTCCTTTGGGTCTCTGGATCTTACCTCCTTACAAGAAGGAGCCTTGACAGAAACAAGAGCACTTCCAAGCACTCAAGCAAATGATGGTATCTCCCAGCGACAGTCACACCAACACCACCATCTCCTACCAGCTATTAATTACCCACGGCCAATGCCAGAAACATAGAATCACAGAATCATAGAATTGTAGAATCACAGAATCATAGAATGGTTTGGGTTGGAAGGGTCCTTTCAGGGTCATCCAGTCCAAGCCTCCCTAAAGGGAGAAGGGACATCTGCAACTAGATCAGTTTGCTCAGAGCCCCAGCAAACCTGACCTGGAATGTTTCCAGGGATGGGGCATCTACCACTTCTCCGGGCAACCTGGGCCAGGGTCTCACCATCCTTATTGTAAAAAATATCATCCTGGGTGTTTGTTTGTAGAAGTGATGAATAACCCCTAATATAGCAGGTGCTGATTGAATAAAAGGAATCTCTATACTTGTGTTTAGTGTTGAAATGCACAGCACATGTTTTTGCTTCATCTTCAAACTGTTTTATTGGGAAGAAGGGGTCTCTGTATGAACACAGTCAAACATGGATAATCTTATACATGAACCCAGAAAATGTCTTGGGACTTCTTAAATCATTATGATAAAACATGTAGCTCTACAGGACATACATTGTGGTTAAAGATGGGATGGAAATTTAGACCATATCTTGACATTGGGGTTGTAAAATTATTCTAAGTAGAGAGAAGATTCCTTATCAAATAAACCTATAGAGAAAACCTATAGAGGCATTTATGTAAGCCCTATAAAAAGGCAAGTTTCTGGGTATAAAGTTGGTTAGAGAAGGATCAGCAAATCCCCTTCTCCTACAGGAACAGCCCTGTCTTCTGAAGATATCTTTGCTTCTCACATGGGGAGAAATGGCCAAACTGCAAACTGTCAAACTGCACTTGGCTGATCCAAAGACATGCCTACAATAGGGGGGTTGGAGGCAGGACATCTGTAGGGTGCTTCATCCCAGGCTGGTAGCAGCAAGTGGAATCGATGTTCTCCCTGGGTCACTTTGATGCTTCGGGGCTTGGTGTTCTCTCCTGGCGCTTTTGTCTACCTCATTTTATCACTGATGTTTGTTTCTTTCTACTTTAGAATCCTTTATCTAGTCTCAGCTTGAGTCCTGCTTTAACTCTTGGCTTTGGGGCTCTACCCATTGAGCCAGATGGCCACCTGTCCCCAAGATATTAAGAAATCACCTCTCCAGAGCAAAATGCAGTTCTTCCATAAAAGCACAAACAGTGGTGTCTTCATCCAGGGCCTGTTCAGCCTTGTAATGTTTGGGGTTAACTTACCACCTCTGATCTACAGGCAGATATAGAGGATACTCCTGGCACTGTCCTTGAGACAATTAGCCATTGCACTACAAATCCACCAAGGACGGAGATCATTCTATTAGAAAATCAAGGGGATGTACATCATACATTATGACTAAATGTGAGTGTCTGTCACTCCAAGGTAGATGGAATGCGGGTTAATTTATGGTAATTTTCTGAATAATGAGGGTCCTTTACTTGTAGTAGTTTGTGCCTTGAGGTGGAAAACACTGTGCTTCAGCTGTTCTCCACTTTCCCAGTCCTGAAGAAGACCTTGGGAGAACTGGATGGGAATTGGAGCAACCTCAGAGCTGGTCTAGGTGAGGATTGGGATGGATTTGTCACATAAACACATATGAAGGAAAGAACCAGAAAAGTACCTTGTGTGCCCTGACAATCCTTTCCTGACCACTTCATGAATCTGCCATCTGCATTTTTATGTTGCAGGTCTTTTCAGTGATCTGCCATGTGAGAAAATTCATTGCCAAAAATGAACTACTGTTTTGGGGACACCCAAGAACAGACCAACAGTATAAATGGGAAGAATGGAAATACTTTCACAGGCCACTTTCCAATGGTTCTTTAATGTTGGAAACACTTTTAGACTTGTGGCAGTCCTGATAAGCCCAGTTTGTCCAACTCTGGGAGTTGAGATGAATACCAAAATACACATGTGCACTTATATACATATGTGCACGCAAGCACCTGTACTAATATAGATGATTATGGAGGTTTTGCTGGATCCAAGGGAACAAATATATTAACATGATATAGTCTGCAGAACTGTGGATTTAGAAGACATGATACATGAAGACCCGAAAACAGATACAGAGAACGGAATAATCACAGAATCATAGAATGGTTTGGTTTGGAAGGAACCTGAAACATGTTGTTTACATCATCTAGTTCTGACCCCCCTGCCAAGGGCAGAGACACTTCCCACTAGCCCAGGTTGCTCATAGCACTGTCCAATTTGGCCTTGAACACTTCCAGTGATGGAACATCTACAACATCCCTGGGCAACCTGTTCCAGTGCCTCGCCATTCTCAGAATGAAGAATTTACTTCTAATTTCTAATCTAAATCTCCCCTTTTCCAGTTTGAAGTAATTAACTGGAATTATTATTATAATAATCTTGTCTTCATGCCCATACTGGATGGGAAAAAAAGCAATGGGCCAAATTAAACCGAGCAGGATTTATGTTAGGAATAGTTTGTCTGGAAAGGTTGTGAGTTCTTCATCATACAGAGTCTTTATCGCACATTAACACCATGTCTGCCTGGTGACATATGACATGGATGGACTTGATCCTCCCTTGAGATACAGGGCACGGCCCCACTGACCTTTTAATATCGCTTCCCAGACCTATTTCTTTATGATTGCAGTGCTGAGACCAGTAATATCATCTGCACTCTCACCTCCAGTGCTCTAAGAGGATTTTCCCCAGGATGTGCCTTAGCTAATAGGCTTCAGCAGATCTTTTGAGCTTTAGCATGACCTGCTAGGAAGTGATGAATACTTCTTCCTTCTTATGGACACCAGTATCCAATGTTTTTGCCCGTTACTGGATTTTATTGCTTCTACTTCTCTGTGCTGATCAATAAAAAAGAAAGTGAGGTGGTATGGGGCCTCCTTACCGAAATAAAACTTTCAATGAAGATTAGAAGTTTATTTCTGGACTGAGGTCCAGAGACAGGCCCTCAGTGTAGGAAGCGAAGGCAACTAGCTTGGAGGAGTTAACGGTATCTTCATTTCTCCAGCTCCTGGAGATTTGCCTCTCTTAGGGCTTTCAAATTTAGGTCCTGGGCCCCAGATCCCTGAAGACTACAGAGAAGTGTCTGGGGTCTAGATCTTTTTTCTCCCCTCACTGATGAGGTATGGATATGCCACATTGACTCAAATGCTGCTTCTCCAGCACACGCAGAGCATTTATAACTTAAGCTCCCCACAAATCTCCCAACCACAGGATAAGAAGATAAAATAGTTGAATTGTTTCAGAATAATGGTACAGTTACATCAGTAGCATTTCTCCACTGGTGACTGTCATGGTTTAACCCCAGTTACTGGGGGAGACAATCAGAAGAGTAAAAGTGAGAAAACTCATGGGTTGAGACAAAGACAGTTCAATAGGTAAAGCAAAAGCCAAGCAAAAGCAAAACAAAGAATTCATTCACCTCTTCTCATCGTCAGGCAGGTGTTCAGCCATCTCCAGGAAAGCTGGGCTCCATCACATGTAATGGTAACTTGGAAAGACAAACACCATCACACTGAACATCCTCCCTTTCAGCCTTACTCTCCCAGCTTTATATGCTAAGCATGACATCATATGGTCTTGAATATCCCTTTGGTCAGTTGGGAACTGTCCCAGCTGTGTCCCCTCACAACTTCTTGTGCATCCCCAGCCCACTTGCTGGTGGGGTGGTGTTTAGGAGCAGAAAGAGACCTTAAATCTGTGGAAGTGGAAATGGGGAATATCCGTGGAAATCTTTGGGCAGACAGTTTTGGAGCAAAACAAAAGTAGTTTTGCTTTGTTATCCCTTTTTCCAGAGCATGCTGTCAGCAGAAGTTGGGGTGGCCAATAGCATGCAGTTTTAAAAGAATTAGTAAAAAAAAAAAAAAGGAATATATGTCCTCTGGACTTCTAAATGCAACACCTGAAATGTCACCTCTTGCTCTCCTGGGAAAGAAAATGGCATCAGTGCCAGTCTTTCCCTGTTTTGTAAGTATCCACTGTTGACCATACATAGAGACAGGACATGGGCTGATGGACTACTAAGCTGACCCAAAACCTATGTAAGCACCCATGGCCTTCAAAACACTGAAGCAAGCATACCAGCTCCTTCCTCAGATCCCATCACCACTTGGCTGCTTGGGCTATGCAGGAATATGTGCACAAAGAAACAACCTTACTTTGGTAGGTTTTCTAAGAAGTAGCTTAAAGCCCTTCCCAAGAGCAGTAGATGAAATCAAATAAAGATGATCTAGCATCAAAACAATCCCTAAGAATTGGGGTGCAGTACGTGCAACCCCTGCACAACTGCATCTTTTTACATTCTTAGGTCCTAGTCATCTGTCCTCTTTCTTATCCATGCAAGAGCAAACAGCTTCTTCATATATACATGATCTCAAATGGGTAAGCTGAAATCCTACCATAATGAGAAGTGGAAGAGAAGTAGCCAAGTAATATTTTAAATCTCCATAGCAGAGCAAAGGGGAAAGAAAATATCTGGGAAATATCAGGAAATCCAGTCTTTGTGATCTTCCACATCTCACAGACTTTCGTGTTTCACTCAGTTGCCCCTGTATTTAAAATTATAATGTTATTCATCCCTGAAGACCTTCCATAAAGGTCTGGTAATCCCAGAAGAGAGCCCCTGCCTGTGAACTGGACAAAGTGGTTCATCCTATGGCTGGATACTGCTCTAGCAGTCCATTGGGATCTAGTGGGAAGAAGTGGAAGGCTGTCAATCAGGCTGGAGAACATGGCCTTTCATGGTTACCATGAAAGAGAACATTTTCTGACTGTGAAGGAGAAGGAAACCATGGTGAAGGTGGAGAGAGAAGGATCTGGTGGTGAAGAAGAAGAAGTCCTTTTTACCGACTGACCCCAGCAGGGACTACATCTGGGCTGAGATATACAGGTGTCTGCACTCTTCCTTGTTTCACTGCTGTGCCACCTCTCCTGCTACTCCAGCCATGCCTAGCCCTAAACTTTGACAAGTGAGAAGCAGCAACATGTCCTGGCATCATCACTGTCATGTGCTGGGGCAGCAGTCACATCTGTGCCACACACACACTGATAGCTAGACACTATGAAATCCATCCTGTCCATGATTGAAGGATGTGGACATCGTGGACACAAGGAGGTCTGACAGAACAGGATTGCAAGTGTTTCTACAAGAGAGATGATGCCAACTAGACTTACAGGTTAAGAAGAAACAAGAAAGGAAATATAGACTAATAGAGATGGCTACCAGAAGAGGAGTTGAGGCTACAGGGACTCTTGAGCCATGGGGCTAACATGGAAAGAAATCTTGCATTATCTATGTCATTTACATTTTCCAAGGAAGGGGACAAGCTTTATACTAAATACTTGTCAAATCTGGTCATCACCACTTCACTTCTCATTTTTAACCAGGAATTTAGCAATCCTGCTTGCTTGTTTTAAAATAGTGAGTAATTTAATTTTTTTTTGGCCTGTTTCTTCCTAGATTCATATTCTTCTTTCTCCCTGTCTATATAGGATGAGAGGACACAGCTCAGGTTGTGCCAGAGGAAGATTAGGTTGGACACTAGGAAAAACTTCACAAAAAGGGTTGTCTTGTTCTAGAACAGGATGCCCAGGGAAGTGGGGGAGTCCCCATCCCTGGAGGAATTTAAAAGCTGTGTAGAAGTGATGCTGAGGGACATGATTTAGTGGTGTCCTGGTAGTGCTGCATTAATGGTTGGACTTGATGATCTTAAAGGTATTTTCTAACCTAAATGTTTCTAGGATTGTATCTATATATATTATATAGATATTATATCTATATTCATAGAAATCCTTCTAAGACAGTTCAGCATCAAAAGTTAGATGAAAAGCCATTTAGAGACTTTGTGTAAAGTAAAGAAAACCTAAGGTGACCAGATCTGTTTTTTATTCTTCAGTCTGTAGATTCTCTGAGTACCACCCTTACACTGCATTTCACAGAAATGTAGAATAGAATCACAGAATGAATAACTATGTTTTCATAGAAACATAGAATGTTTTGGAATAGAATGGACCTTTAAAGGTCAGCTAGTCTAACCCCATGCAGTGAGAAGGGATATCTCCAACTACAGATCAGAATCTCCCCTCTTTTAGTTTAAAACCATTACCCCTTGTCCTGTCACAACACACCCTGCTACAAAGTTCCTCCCCATATTTCTGACAGGGCCTTTAAAGTACTGAAGGGTCACAGGAAGGTCTCCACAGAGACTTCTTCAGGCTGAACATCTCCAACTCCCTCAGCCTGGCATCACATCAGAGGGGCTCCAGCCCTCCCAGTATTGTTGTGGCCTCCTCTGGCCCCACTCCAACAGGTCCCTGTCTCTCCTGTGCTGAGGACTCCAGAGCTGGACCCAGCACTGCAGGGGGGTCTCACCAGAGCAGAGCAGAGGGGCAGAATCCCCTCCCTCAACCTGCTGCCCACGCTGCTCTGGATGCAACCCATTGGCTTCTGGGCTGTGAGGGCACATTGCCAGCTCATGTCCAGCTTTTCACCTCCAGCACCTCCAAGTCCTTCTCCACAGGGCTGCTCTCTGTCACTTCATCCCCAGTCTGGATTGATATCGGGGGCTGCCCTGACCCAGGTGTAGGACCTTGCACTTGGCCTTTTTGATCCTCAAGAAGTTCAGATGTTTCCTGGCCTGATCCCACAGCTGTGGGATGCACAGAGAGCAGCTGCAGAAACAGTCCTACTGCAGCCAATGTGACTGCAATGTGACTCTGTGGGTAAGGAAAGGATTGCAGGACTGGGTCTGTCTGGTGCCTACTGCCCACATGTGTCTGTGGAATGACTCCGCTGGGACCTGCAGGAGTTTTGAAACAAGGCTGGTACCTCTTCCCTGCAGACTTTGTTAATTCTGAGTTATTTTATACTTGGCTGTGATGCAACCCCCCTAAATTTAACATCATGGGGGACTGAGGTACCTCTGGTTCATTGATGCATCACACGTGACCTCTACATACAGCCCTACAGCTGCAGAACTATAAAAAATATTGCAGATATTATGTGTTTTCCATAGGACATTGATTGCCAACTATTCTACTCCTGTGGGAAGGCTCAGGTTATTGCTCAAGCTGGCTGAGCTAGGAGCAATCAAAAGACAACCTCCTGTGGGATGTCCACAAACCCTTTTCTGCTACACGACCCGAAGAGTGCTGTGAGGATGGTTTGTTAGCTGACTTCACAAGAGAAGGAGATGATTTTCTATTCCAAGAACCTTCTTTCATCAGGGGAGGCATCTTCAGCCACATGTGGATTCTAGCGATGTGCTTTAAAATTCAAGAGCCAACATAAAATATCTGAGCACATATGAGACTCAAAGTCCCAGAGACAAATGCATTTTAGTAGCATCTTAGTAACAAATGCCTAAGGACAAATCCCAGTAGCAAGAAGAGCATGAGGAGAAATGTCAGGTAGATCCTGGAACTTTGCTCAGGTGGTTTTCTGTTTTTCTCTTTACAGCTGCATTTCCAATTTTGTGATTGAGAACTTAACTCTTTTCCTTGCTAAAATAGTCCTCAGTTTTAAGTGGTGTTTACTGTTAACATAAGTGAGTGGCTCATGAACACACTTGCTATAAAAGAAGCAAACTGAAACCTGGCATAGAAGCCCTAAAACTTTTCTTCAGCTAGTGGACAGCAGGTCGAGGGAGGGGATTCTGCCCCTCTGTTCTGCTCTGGTGAGACCCCCCCTGCAGTGCTGGGTCCAGCTCTGGAGTCCTCAGCACAGGAGAGACAGGGACCTGTTGGAGCAGGGCCAGAGGAGGCCACAGCAATGCTGGGAGGGCTGGAACCCCTCTGCTGTGAGGCCAGTCTGAGAGAGTTGGGATTGTTCAGCCTGGAGAAGAGAAAGCTCTGTGGAGACCTTCTTGTGGTCTTTCAGTACTTCAAGGGGCCTGTCAGAAAGATGGGGACAGACAATGGTTGATGGTTTTAAACAATAAGAGAGGAGATTCTGACTAGACCTAAGGAAGAAATTTTTTCCAGTGAGTGTGGTGAGACACTGGTCTAAGTTGCCTAGAGAGGTGGTAGGTGCCCCATCCCTGAAAACATTCCAGGTGAGGTTGGATGGAGCTCTGAGCAACCTGCTCTAGTTGCAGATGTCCCTGCTCAATGCAGGGGGATTGGACTAGATGACTTTTACTGGTTCCTTCCAATCCAAAGCCTGCAGTGTTTCCAGGGATGGGTCTTCTGCCACCTCTCTGGGAAACCTGATGGTCTGGTTTAGATGGTCACCCTTCCAAAATTAATGTCTCAGTTTCTCCACTGGTGTTTGGAGGCGGGTGCCATCCCAAGGCTGTCTGGTTGCAAACAGAGGTTTGAGGAGTTCACAGGGAATCCTTCTGGAAAATGCTCATTTTGGGGGAAGTTGAACATGAGATTAACATGATGCTTCTTAAAAGAGCATGGATGTCTCTCACCTTTCATTATGGGGAATTTTTTTTCCCTATTATATTTTATCACTTTTCTGTCTTTTATGTCTCTTATTTCCCCAAACATAATTTGGAAAAACACTTTTTTTTTCGGGGGGGGGGGGGGGGGGGGGGAGGGGTTGCTTGGCGGGGGGGGCGGGGGACGGAGCTGTCGAGCTTTTTTGCCGGGCGGGGCGGAGGTATTGAATTTTTTTATTGGGCGTGGGTGG
>JANIJG010022605.1:16603-30467 GCA_024611175.1 Megaceryle torquata | reverse complement strand
TTCTTCCCTGTGAGGGTGACAGAGCCTGGCCCAGGCTGCCCAGAGAGCTGGTGGAGTCTCCTGCTCTGGAGACTTTCAACCCCCCTGGATCTGTTCCTGTGTGGGCTGCCCTGGGTGACCCTGCTCTGGCAGGGGGGTTGGACTCAATGGTCTCCAGAGGTCCATTCCAGCCCCCACCATTCTAAGATTCTATGAAAAAGGGCTGCTGTAATTTGGACTCATTTGAGGGAATTTCTCATCTGAGCATCTCTGCCAAACAAAAAGCTCAGCACAGAGGCTATCTGTGACTAAAACTGGCCAGTGCTGCCAGAGCTCCTTTTTCCACTGTGCTTTTGCAGAGACAGACAGAAGAGCGAGCAAATATTGGAAGCTGGTGAAAAACAATAGTGTTCAGGTGTCACCCACCTCCACAGTGCCCAGAGGTCTCTGCAGAATGCAAGATTAATTCCTAAGCAGGAAATTGGGTGAAACAACATAATCTTGTATTTTCGCCGTGTCATTCAAATCAGAGAAGAAAAATCTACAAAGGGATTGACTAGGAATTATCATTCAAACAAGAAGAGGGATTGTTTTCTCCAAGCTAAGTCTGTTAGAAGCAATTTCACTGAAGGTAATCACTGTATAGAAAGGAGAAATAAAGCAATCACTTGTTAAGATATTTTTTGGCAAGCAGAGAGTACAAGACATACATCTACTCAGAAAGGAATGAACCAGGGCACACAAGCACTGAACTTCCTCCTGTGCCTTTTAAAACTATTAGTATGCTATTTATTTTTAGTCCAAGTGAGCAAGAAACAGTTAATAAAGAATGTACAGTCTCTGCACACCACAAATAACATGGAATCCCAGCTGAGAAACAGTCATGGTCAGCTGGAAATGCAAATTATTTTTGTTAATAGGCGTCCAACTACCACAAAAAACATCTGCTTGGGAGAAGTGTTGTGTGGTAGCAGAGGGTAATACAAATGTAATGCTCTCGACAGCAGAAACCTCCACTCAACCAAGAAGCAACTGCTACAGGGCAGCAGTTTCACTGTGTTATATTTGGGGGGAAAAAAAAATAATTTAAAAAAATCCCTAATTTATTTTTTCCCTCTGTTATACTTGGGGAAATAAAATAATTAAAAAATAATCCCTAATTTCTTCTTTCCCTCCCTGTCTTATACTTGGGGAAATAAAATAATTAAAAATAATCCCTAATTTCTTCTTTCCCTTCCTGTGTGATACTTGGGGAAATAAAATACTTAATAATACCTCACTTCTTTTTTTTTTTCCCTGAAAATATTTATATGGCTAAAACTTGGAAGAACCTTTTGATGTTGTCCTGTTCAAACAAGAGCTCAAATATCCATTTTTTCATATAATTATTACTAGGAAAAAGAATAGTTTTACAAGAGCCACACATATTGTTATCAACTGTGACACTAAATCATTCACCTTGCAGAAACAGCCTTCAAATTTTAAAGTTACTGACTGGACTTCAGCAAAAACCACACACAGTGGTGAAGTTCCAGTGAGTAAATCTTGTATTTATTCAAAGAAATGAAGAGGCAAATGGCCATGAGGGATTTATTTTATTTTTTTTTAATTTTATTTTAAATTCTGATGTTAAAAATACAGAGGAATTTTCACAGAGAGGAGACAAGGGCAAGTGACCTCGTGCAGAATATGTTTCATATTTACTTCTCCAGAAATGCACCTCTCTGGGTTACAAGCTACTGCTTTCCAAGAGCTTAGTAATTAGATGTAAGGTTTGTTTGCAAAAGGCTTAGAAGGAAGAGAACAGTCAAGCCACATCTGACTGACTCTGAAACATCTCAAGGAGCCAGTAGTTAAAATAAATATATTCTACTCTGTGATCTTGATCCTACTTTAACTGACAAGTCACCCCTGCAATTAGTGAGCACTTCTTCATTTATCATGAGAAATATTGGTGTTTTATGGCCTGTGATAATCCATTTTGATTGAGTTAATCTTGTATTTTTTACTACAGCTTATTGTAATGGTCAGAGCTGTTCCCAAAAAACTCTTAAGGACTAATAAACAACTAAGATGAATGCTTCTCAGCCCTTTTTTCAAAGGAAAAAAAGGCCAAAAATTAACTCAACCGACCTGAATAATAAGAACTGAGTCACACCACACTGCCCTGTGACCTGTTCACAGCTGCAAACCCAACAGAAACAGTACACGAGCAATTATTCATCACTGAACAACAACAAAAATATCAATCCCTTTTACAGCACTAACCACACTTCCTGCCCTTTCCACTAAGATTGTTCACAGAGGATGAATTCTACACTGTAAATGGGGTTTTTTTTGATGTTGAAGCATAAATGTACAGAGAAAAAAACCCAAAAAACACTGCCACAACCCCCACACTTCAATACCTGTACAGTATTTATATTTTAAAAATATTTTACACTGCTCCAAACCTTCATTTAGCTATATACAGAGTGTGAAAGGCTTACAGGTTTTTAACAAGGGAAGTTGGCTTCTTGAGTAATTCAACAGCCTCAGTTGTTAACTTTGTTCCATGCCAGCCATCAGTGACAGAGCTAAAGATTCCACTGCAAAGAAAATCATGAAAAACCCCCACCAAAAGGAGTAGTTAATATTTGCATTTGCAGTTTGTAAATATTTATTGCAATATACAGTTCTGTAGTAAGGAAGATACCAGTTTATTGTTTAAATTGTAATACTTCAGGATTTAAGACACCTTATGAATCATAGAATCATCAGGGTTGGAAGGGACCTAAAGATGATCCAGTTCCAACCCCCCTGCCAATGGCAGGGACACCTCCCACTAGAGCAGGTTGCTCAGAGCCCCATCCAGCCTGGGCTTAAAAACCTCCAAGGATGGGGCTTCCACCACCTCTCTGGGCAACCTGTTCCAGGGTCTCACCACCCTCATGGGGAAGAAATTCTTGGAGTTTAGCCAAAATTTCACTACTTTCATAATCAGATATTTATTAAGGTATTTTAGGTGGTAAAAAAAAATAAAATAAAATAATGAATAAATATTGTGGGGGATGTTCTGGGCAGCAAGCCATTCTCACAGACACGTCTTGCTGCCGAGCTCTCATAGACCAAGTAGCAGTGACATCAGATTTTACCTCTTCTAGGAACCCAGTAGAACACCCATCCCACTCTAACCCCACTCAGCAGTTGCCCCCCTGACTCAACTGGCCCTGACTAGGAATTTAAGCTCCTATCAGGCTGCAGGGAGAAGCACAGACACGTTGGCTTCTGCTCTTTCTGCTACTGAGGAAGCATCTTCCAACAGATGGGCAGAGCCAAGAGCTCGGTGCAGTTGCAGCCGAGGGACCATAATACTAAAATTTACAACAACAACAGAATGTTCTTCTCTGCCTTCCAGAAATTAGTTTCCTTTCTTTGTTTAGAAAACCACTTCTCACTTGGCTTGGCTACATCAGCACCCCCTCATTAAGGAAGGAGGTAAACTGAAGATAGTTCTAATAAAAACCCCCAAACAAACAAACCATGGCACAAATACTCAAAAAAAAAAAAAAAAAAAGACAAAGAAATGAAAAAGAAATTAATTTCTAAGTAGTTAATACTATTCTAGGAAAATAAATAAATAATGAAATTAACTTCTTAAGAAATAAGGCTTCACACCCCTCTGTGAATACCCCATGAAATAAGATTTTTTGGTTTTCCCCCAGATGTTTCTGACAACCATTAAACCAGATTAAACTGTAAACAGATTCCCAGTAAAGCTCGTGTCCCAGTAAGGGCAGGTATGTGAAAAGCTTCATGTACTTACAGTGAGGAAAAGAGCCTCTACAGACAGCTTTGTTGAGAATGGTTACGAGAAACATGTGACAGTTTTTAAAGTCAGATTCCATCTTCTCTATGGATTCCATCCTACAAAACAGATCAGGAGAGGAATGTTCGGCAGACTCGTCACGATGTTGTCTTCAAAATATGAACCAAACTTCACAGTAAACACCAAAAGTACTCCTTGAATAGCATTCTGGCTTGAACTTGAACCATTTCAGTTCTATCTGTGTCTATCACTTCTGGAAAACAAAGGTAATTCTGAGAGGAGCAGCTCAGCACTATCACAATGGTGTTAATCTCCTCGGCAGCTTAGAAATCTCTGCAGTAACCAGAAGACTGCCCAGGGAAGGGGTGGAGTTACCAGCCCTGGAGGGGTTCAAAATATATCTAGACGTGGCATTTTAGTACATGGAGAATAATGTTGGGTATATGGTTGGACTTAATGCTCTTGGAGGTCTTTTCCAACCTCAATCATTCTATAAGAGCTACGTGGTTCTAATGGACAAGTCTTATTCCTATGTAGCTTTGTATTTGAAGGCAGCCATTCCTGGTCCCTACTGCTTTGCAAGATCTTGGGGTAAACCTACACCACCAAATAAAGCAGGGATGCCCACGCTGCTTCACTGTGAGCCAGTTCCTGAATGCCACTTCAGACTGTGCCAGATAGCGCTCACCAGAGAAGGGAGAAGATGTAGTTCACAACAGTCAACAGTCACCCAAAGTCCTTTCCTTCTTCCCCTCTCAGAAGAGGATACAGATCATAGACTCATAGAATAGCTTGAGTTAGAAGGGACCTTCAAGATCATCTGGTTCCAACCCCCCTGCCAATGGCAGGGACACCTCCCACTAGAGCAGGTTGCTCAGAGCCCCATCCAGCCTGGGCTTAAAAATCTCCAAGGATGGGGCTTCCACCACCTCTCTGGGCAACCTGTTCCAGGGTCTCACCACCCTCAGAGTAAAGAGCTTCTTCCTAATGTCCAATCTCAAATCTCCCCTGCTCTAGTTTCAAACCACTGCCCCTTGTTCACCACATGCCCTTATAATCAGCCCTTCCCCAGCTTTCCTGTAGCCCCCTTCAGATACTGGAAGGCCTCTCTAAGGTCTCCCCAGAGCCTTCTCTTCTCCAGGCTGAACAACCCCAACACCCTCAGCCTGTCCTTGTAGGAGAGGTGCTCCAGCCCTCTGAGCATCTTTGTGGCCTCCTCTGGACCCCCTACATCACAACACTACATCACTCCTATGACAATATACTGGCAGATGACCCTACATCACATCTATGACTTTCTCCTTCCACATCCAGGAGCACACAACCACACACCCCGAGTTTCAGTCTTTATCAACAGCCTTCACTAATTATTTCTGACACTTCAAATCAGAAAAGCACTCCAAAAATAGCAACTCCCTACTGCTGCAGGAGAGTGGGTTCCAAGTCCTAGGCAGCATCTGTGCCAAAGAGACTTAAGTCCTGAAAAATATGGCTGTGATCCGGTCCACACCAGCTGGCCTCAGAGCCACAGGTAACCCTTGAGTGGTAGACACAGCCTTGGAGACTTGCCCACTATCATTCGTTGTTCCAGCACCAGGCTACCCAGGAAAAAGCATGAAGTAGAAATTGGGAGAGGAGAGGCTGGAGAGCAGCCCTGCAGAAAAGGATCTGGGGTTGCTGGTTGACACCAAGGTCAGTAGGAGTCAGCTGTGTGCCCTGGAAGCCAAGAGGGCAAACCCCATCCCGGGCTGTGTCAAACACAGCAGAACCAGTTGGTCAAAACTGGTGATTATCCTGCTGTATTCAGCACTGGTGCAGCCTCACCTCAGTATTCTGTGCAGTTCTGGGTACCACAATTTAAGGAGGATGTGAAGGTCCTTGAATGCATCCAAAAGAGGGCAACCAAGCTGGTGAAGGGCTGAAAGGAATGTCCTGTGAGGAGCAGCTAAGGACCTCATAGGCTTGTCTGCCTCAGAGAAAAGGAGTCTGAGGGGCAACCTCATTGCTCTCTACAGCTTCCTGAGGAGAGGATGTGGAGAGGGAGGTGCTGAGCTCTTCTCTCTGGTACCAGTGACAAGATGTGGGAATGGTTCAAAGCTGCACCAGGGGAGGTTTTAGACTGGACATTAGGAAGCATTTCTTTACAGAGGGTGGCCAAACACTGGAACAAGCTTCCTAGAGATGTGGTCGATGCCCCAAGCCTGTCAGTTTTGGTCAGCCCTGAATTGGTCACGCAGCTGGACAAGATGATTGTTGTAGGTCCATTCCAACTGAAATGGTCTATTCTAAAAAACTAAGATCACCTTTTTAATCTTGTCTAAAGGATGGCTTAGAAAAGAACAACTGATTCACAGACCAAAATAAATCTTATCTTGGAAATCACAGGAAGGTTTAGTGATGGCACATAAGCCAGGCCACATCTTTTCAATAAATTCCAAGTACAACAGACACCCACCCCAAGTTGTTTCTACAGAAAAGGTACTAGAGGAAATGAGAGACAAAATCTCCTTTGGATTTTACCAGTAATACAAATTCTGAGCATTTGAACTAATGGATCAAATGTTCAGCATGAAAATTTTGACTCCAGAGTCAATGGCAGGATTTGAATTGAATTGAACAGTGTCACAATTTTACCACAAATTGGGGTTTGTTTTTGTTTTTGTTTTTTTTTTATATAAAGGCTATATAATTTGGACAGTTCAGATTAGAAAATTAAGGATGTTTAGGGATTAGATTTAGATTATTTTTTAATTTTAAGATAAATAAACATGTTTTCCCATCTAGAATAAGGCCAAACTAACTAATTCCACATTTCTTAAAACAATTCATGAATGTCAGCATCTACCTACCTACAATTTTAAATCATCCCTGGGAAAAATTATCATGAACCAAACCTCTGAACTTCTCATTTTCCCATTATGGACAAATAAGAAGGAAAAGAAAATCCTTTTTTTTTTTTTTCCTATGCTCTACTATCTTCAAACACTTCAAAGTTATATATTGGGCAACTTTTTAATTAGAAAACACTGAACATACACCAACACAAATGCATGAAACTCGTTAAGTTCTACTAAATTAAATTTCACCTTTGCTAAGTGAGAGTAATTAGCCTCTGGTATCTGCTGTTAAACAATGGGCAGAGTCCTGTTATTTCACACACATCATCTCGAGCAGTGAAATTATGAATATGTAGAATTTTAGGCATGTATACTTACTTCCAAGCCCCCAAACCAGCCTGCCAACGGTCTGCAAACATCAGTACTAAATTTAAGACTTTCATTATAGCTTCTTTCACAAAACTCACCTAAAATGACCATCAGAACAAAAGGAATACCAGTCAGATAATTTGTGGTTAAGCAGAATCATAATTACACTGCAACACAAAGCTTTCCCTTGCCATATATACCTGATCTGTAAAACCAATCTCCTAAGAACTATGGGATTCTAGCAAATTGAAGATGTAGTTTGTATTTGCTCTCTCATTTATTTTATGACTTTTGATAAGGACTATGCAGAGACAATATGTGGGATGAAAGGCTACAGCATTAGCAATGTACCTCCAGCTCTTGCCATACCAATATGTCTAATCCTCATTACCAAGGCTCAGTTTGTTCCCTCCCATCTCTTAGAAACAAATGAGTCATGTAAAATCCAACACAAAGAAGGCAATTTTATCTTCCCTCCTTGATAGAATTAAGTAAGAGAAACTGGATCTCGGTGGTAATTCTGGAAAAGCTCCCCTTTCCTCCAGGGTATCTATATATCTATAGGTATCTATACAGTGCTTGGTATGAACTTCAAAATAGACAGTGCATTTAGCACTGAACTGTTTTCTTGTCCTGCTAAACTCAACGTATCGAATATGCCAATGTTTTATACCCACCTTCTCTCTTAGTAGGCAGCGATCATGGATTGTAGAGAGATATCTGTAATGAATCTTTATCAATTGATCTAAATCTTTGGCTTCTTCTACCTGATGCTGAAACTCCAAGCCTGTACTGTGAAGAATCTTAAAGAGAAGACCACAGTTATTAAACTCCACGGTGTACACCAGTGCTTAAGACTCTCTTCCAATATATTATTTTTTTTTAAGAGGCTAAAACTGCCTGATTCAGTCACTCTTAACCTTCCAAATGTTAGGCTCACCCTCCAAATTACCATCAATATAACAAAAAAAACCTCAAACAAACAAACAAAACAAAACAAGAAAAAAAAATCAAGCGCTCTCATAATTTCACAGTGACATTCTTCATATAAAATACTACTGCTGCATGAGGGCAGACAGACTAACCCCGGAGAAGCTGATCGGGAGTCTATCATTGTTAATTTTAAAGGCAAAAAAAGGCAATAATAGAGCAGACAGGAGTCTACAGGCATTGCCTTTATCTTTGAGAAGTCACGTATATACTTTTGGAGCTGTGTACTAGAGATTTTTGAGAAGGATCCATCGAAGTGAAACATCTGTAGTAACACTTTTATAAATGTAATAGCTCCTAAGAGAGTACAAACTTACAGAAACCTAGTTTTACAGTCATCTAGTGCTGGGAGAAACAGTCAACAAGATCTGAGACTATCCAAAGGTCAATCATATCCATGTAGAATTTCTAAAGTGTTTTTAGAATTACTGCTTTAAAACTGCCAAGTGAAAACTGAAACGTGTTTAGCTCAAAATCATTTTCCAGAAAGGACATCAGACTAAGATTTTGGTTTTTATTTTGGGGTTTTAAGCTTTAAATTAAAATTATTATTGCGTCTCCAGTTACAAGTTCTTAATATAAATGAAATGTTGATATAAGACAAACCCTAGTCATGATGTAGTTGTGCAGACTGTTAACAAAGTGCATGAGTTTCACTCTTAAGAGGAACATGCGATGTATTTGTTGGTTTATACTTTCTGTTTGTGATCCAAATAGAGGAAGGGTTCCTTGTTCTAGTAAAGTTCCTTCTTTAACCTGTGGGTTTTCTGCAGCACAGACTAGTTCTGAAAAAATAAAATAATAATAAAAAAAATTAAGGCAAGAGTATTATGTCAATGTGCTTATGAAGACAAACTGGAGCTAAAATGTTACTTAAAACTGAAATTTGTTATGTCTTCTTATTCTGCATACAATACTGATGTAGGATTTTTTCCTGCAATTCAGATGTGCTATTAAAATACAGCAACAATACACTGAATAGTTTGACAGTACATGAACATTTGGTTACTACTTGAATAGGAAATCCTATTTAAGGGCTAAAGATTATGATAAAGGATAAAAAATATATATATATATTATCTAGATTAAAAAGAATGTGTAAACTATCTCCACAAAGGGGAAAAGACTTAAACACAAAGCCATAGCCATAAAACTTAAACAACAGAAAACCACATACTTATAGGAAGAGAATTACTAAGCTGATGGGCAAAACCTGGATGAACCCATCACCTTTCTAATTTCTTTTTCTGGGGCGTGAAGTGTGTATCCACTTTATATGGGACAGGAGGACTATAAACATTAACCTGGTGAAGGAGACACTAAGAGATCTCTTTCTACAATCCCCAAATATTTAAATCGTAGCTTAGAGAATGTATTCCAAACTACTGAGCTCACTGTTTCTTTCTTGTTTGCAAGGTATTACTCATAAAAACTTGGACTATAGATAAAGCAAAACATTAGGGTGCAGTAGACAGATCTTCTTTCAACAGTAATGTTTGAAAAATGAAGTAACAAGTTTCCAATATAACTAGCTAGACCTGAATCAAAGAGACAAAGGGAATGTACAAATCAACAGAGGCTGAAAAGAAGTGAAAACAACATACCCTGCTTAATGTATCTCATTTGCAAAGCTAACAGAGGTTAATGTTTTACAGAATGAATCCAAATTCTCACTGGTTTGTATTACTCACTGCAGAAAGCAGTAAACTATTTCTATCTTTAGACTACAGAACAAGTTTTTAGAGGATCTTTCATTGAAGAAGTTTCTTACCATCGAATCGCAAAACATCCAGACTATACTTGGCCCACTTTATTTGCAGTAAGAGTAGAAAAACTTGATTGTAAATTTTTTGGCACTCTAAGCTTATAACGATATCCACAGGCCAAGGAACCTAAGGGGAGAGGACAATTGAGACAGCAAATGGAAGTCACTTTAATGCAACATCTCAAACGTGTTCTAGGATAAGAACTACAGAAATATTAACTCACTACCTTGTAACTCAATGTCAGCCCATCTAAGGTGTGGACAGGAAGTTTTTTCTTTGCTGTATCAACACTTTCAAATGATATAGACAACCTGTGTAAGGAAAGAAGGGATTTAATTGGTGAGAATCTGCTTTAAATTAGTTGTTAGTTTATTTAGTTTATTTTTTATTGCTAAATCCCAACCGTCTGTCTGAATCTGGTGGACTAGAAGAGATGACAACAGCTCAAAACATCATTACAAAAGGATGCTTGTAATGAGTACACAGTAATTAGCATTTTGCTACACAGGTTAAGTATGTTAGTACAGGTGAGTTTGAAAGAAACAGAACTAAATTATAATTTTGCAGGATTTTGCATTTTACCTTGAACTGTCCTCTGGATAACGCTGCCCAACTGCTTCCTGAAGTTGAACATTTAAGAAAGCAACATTCTGCCAAGCTTCCTTTTCTCTAATCTTGTCAAAAATAGATGTATAGAAGTCATACATGGTATCTCCAGCTTCAAGTAAGAAAAAATTTCTCATTGCCTGCAAATATTCTACAAGCCTAAAGAGGGAACCAACATATAACATTTCCTCAGTCTTAACCACGAGTGAAACCAAACAACTGTTACAGAAACAAGCACCTGAAAAACTCTTCACTACAAGGATTCAGTATTGAACAAAAAGGTCACAGTAAATTCTTTGCTTAATCCTAAGACAGCCTTCACATAGGTTCAAATAAAGCAAAACAACTAAGTCATTTTTGCCTGCTAAGCCTGAACAGCCCCACTAAAGTTCCATGGCAATGCTCATGTCTTCAGCTGTCTTACAGAGTAGGCAAATTTCACAAACAGCTTTGGGTTTGGAAATTCTGACCCTTTCCATAAATAGAATTTATGGAAGGAGATGCAATTTCAGTGAGAGTTCAGTTTAAGAAGAGACTGTAATATGGAGCCCCAGAAAATGATCATATGGATTTTCCTTTTCCAGTAAAGCAGGAAGAATCACACTGCTCTGACTCTCACAGGAACCGCGACTCCAAAACACACCGAGTATTTCAGACAGATTAAAAGTGTGACAACTCATGACCACTTGAGAGCTAAAACAATCAGGCCATTTTACTCCCATGTAATACAAAACTACCACGTATTATGCTTTTGTCTGATATTACAGTATCATAACTGAACCTCATATTCAACAAACATATTCTGGCTTCCTAAAATTTGTCTTCCGGTTTCAAATGACAATGCTCTGAAAAGTACTTGAAAAGTAATTTAAAAAGTGGTAAGGAAAAAACAAATCTACTTTCTTACCTATAATCCTTCTTTAAAGTTTGCATTAGATTACCACAGCATTCCAAATATTGCTTGTCTATGTGTGGATAAAGGCAAGACCTCAAGGTCAGTTCAAAAGTCTGGCAGGTCACAGACTCTGAGGATCGATCCACACAAACATCCCCACCAGTAAACTGCTCGTGGAAGTCATTCTGTTCCAAGTATAATCTCCAAAATAAAAGAAAATGCTTAGGGAAGAAGGTTCATAATTCATATGTTAGAGAAAACAAAAATGTTATACCCTCAAAGATTTTAATCAAAACTGGATCGTCTGCTCTAAAATGCATCATGCAGAAGCAGTAGGAGCTATTTCACAGAATCATAGAATAGAACTGTCAGGGTTGGAAGGGACCTTCAAGATCATCCAGTTCCAACCCCTCTGCCATGGGCAGGGACACCTCCCACTAGAGCAGGTTCATGACTATCAAGCCTATCAAGTGATCCTTCATACTGGTTTTATATGACCAGGCATACAAATAGCAAAATGTCATCTTGTAATCCCATAATTACCTAAGGAATAATTCTGAAAAGCAGCATCAACTCGAAACACTACAGAGCTTAATAACCAATTGCAAATCACAGGAACTTTAAAACCTATATTGTGCACACACAGCAGTCAGATGAACTTCAAGAAAGAAAACTAAAATGAAAAGAAACAAAGTACAAAAATCTGACCAACAACAAAAAAGCAACACCCAACAACAAACCAAAAAGCAACCAAGCCTAAAACCTCCACTAGCACGCACGTGAAGTGGTTTAAGGCACCTTATAAATGGGGTCCCTATAGAACATCTGTGTTGTTATACCATGGGAAGAGAGTACCTGCAGTCTACACTTAAGTTTAATTATTTTGTCACAGAGAGGATCAAATTATTATAATAATCTGTAAAATCTACTTGCCAGCTCAATCCATTTTAAAAGAAAGCCTGGCTGATAGCAGCTATTGACTTGATAGACAAGTCAGACATTGAACTAATCTATCAGACATTGAATTAATCCCAAGGAACAAGAGAAGTAACTGAGTCTTATCTACTATTAATTATGATTTTGTTAAAACAAACTCCTCCCGGGACTGGCATGAAAACATGTAAATCACCAACTACTGCTTAGGAAAACCAGAAATAGCTATTTGCTTATTTGAAATCACAAAAGCAGTCATGTTTTCAGTTTGTCCTTCCTGCTAATTTCCAAGACATTTACAAGCTCTATATGACTTCCCTAATTCTGAAGGCTGAAGAATTTTTATGCATATAAAATGAATTTTGGAAACCTTTTAAAGCTGAATTATTTAAGTACAGCACAAATGAATTGGCATTCAAAGAATGTACTTCCTGCAAATCCTTGTGTACAAATTCCAAGCAAACACTGTTAAAAGTTTAGATTTTACAACAGCATTCACTATTAAACTCTTGCTAAAAGCCTGTTACGATAAAAATTACTCCTGTTTTCCACGCTAACAGATGCGAGCAGCAGGCTCTTCCACTGATTTTAATTGTTTTTCTTTAATGAAGCACGAGGGTAATTTTTATTTAACTTCTGCCACTGATTGTTGGTGCCCCTCAAAATCTGCCTTCACTTGTTTTCAGCAGCAGTAATAAGACTTTGGTCCAGTCAACATCACCGGGCAATACATTTCCCTCAAAAAAAACAGCAGGAAAATTGTTCAGTTACCTGGCAAAATTAATAGCCAGCAGTGGGTCATGGACATCATCCAATTCCAAGTGTCTTTCTGCTATAGACTGCATCTTGATCAGGCTCTGCTTTGTGGCCTGCTGCTCAGTAATCATATCTGCAACAGACTCTTCCCCGTGCCGCAGGCGAGACTGCACCGATTCCAGGAAGAGCGTATACAAACTCTTTCGTTCTGCATCTAAATCAGGCAAGGCATTCCACAATTAGATTTTTTGTTCTAAGGCATCACCTGAACTAAAAGAAGAACTTCAGAGTATGATATTTACTTGCTAAATATGAACATTTAGGCCACTGTTCAGGAAAAAATAAAAAAAAGTTAAATATGTTATTTAAATAAGTGTTGCTAAACTGGCGAGAGTAGTCCGATGCCTGAGGTCAGGTGTATGTCCAAAAGGATGGCTGAATGAGTGTCTGAAATATGAAATATTGCTAAGAATATCTTCTTTTGGCTGAAAAGGCAGCTAACTCTTAGCACCTGAAACACCCCTTCAGTATTAACTAGAATAGATGATATTTTCACACCAAAGGGGCAAATAAACCTAAAGGGTCTCCAAAATAATTTAACTACCTCTGCTGCTAAACATCAAGAACCAGCAAAATCATTGAATGGCAGGGGCTGGAAGGGACCCCTGGAGAGCACTGAGTCCAACCCCCCTGCCAGAGCAGGGTCACCCAGGGCATCCCAAACAGGAACAGATCCAGGGGGGTTTGGAAAGTCTCCAGAGAAGGAGACCCACCACCTCTCTGGGCAGCCTGGGCCAGGCTCTGTCACCCTCATAGGAATGAAGTTTGTTCCAGTTTGTGCCCATTGTCCCTCATCCTATCCCAGGGCACCACTGACAAGAGCCTGGCCCCTTCTCCTTGACCCCCACCCTGCAGAGATTTGGAA
>JANIJG010022604.1:31556-42239 GCA_024611175.1 Megaceryle torquata | reverse complement strand
TAAACACACACACACATATATATATGTAAGCATCACACCTCCTTTCCAACCCACATGGCTGGGTTTCTTTCCCAGTGGGGAAAAAAGTTGCATGGGAACAGGGAGGCAAAGGTGACACGTCACCAGCCAGGGCTGGAAGTTCTCCTGGATCCTTATCCCACAATGAACTTGTGGGGACATAATTACATGACTGGTTCTTTTAAAAATCCCATTGTGGATATTTAAGGCTTTGAGATAATTTAAACAGGGTGAAAATGGCATAATCAGTGTAATAGCTCAAATAAAAAATCCTTTTACTCTCGGCAGGCAGGAGTTACATGGACTATGACATTGCCTCCATGAAACACAGGGGTTGCAGGGCTAAGGGGAAGGCACCAGCCAAGGGAAAGCCTAATGAGGGTCAGGGGGATACACTAGTCCTAGGGCCTGGTGGGTGCTGACAGGGAGAATTTATCTCTCTCTATTGCAGGTGGAGTGAAACTGGCCCCCAACCTCTGCTTTCATGTCTGTAACACAACCATCATCTCACTTTGCACTTTGTCCCACTGCCAAGCACGATGTAAAGCGCTGCAGTGCCTCGTTGCCATCAACCACCACAGCCTTCTCCTGGGCTTCCTCATACACTGTAACCTCCTTATCATTCACACATAATCTTGTTACAGCTTTATACCTACTTGCATGATCCACTTATCAGCTCATAAATCTGAGCAAGACCAAAAAATGGCTAACAGTGTGAATTTGCAGGTCCCTGGTATCGAATTCCCAGGCGCTGTCTTGGGCAGTTTCTAGACTATATATTTTAGCAGAGATGCTTAAAGCAAACACACCTCACTTGAGTTCTGGTTTGGTTTGTCTTCCCCAGCCATTGCTACTTGCTGTTTTCACCTTGAGATGTTTCCTGTACAACCACCCTCCTTTCATAAAGCGTTTTGTGGGCAATGAAACAATCTGCTCTGTCCCTGAGCCCTGTGGGTACAGGCAGAGTTATCAGAGCAACCTGAATTCCAGACCTGCATTTCTGAGCCTTCCCATTTTCCTTTGTTCATATATTTATGCTGGATTTCAGACCAAAGGCAGGATTTCAGGAGAAAGTGGAGTTTTATTCTATGGTTAAAAAAAAAAAAAAAGGCAAGATGAGGGGTGTTCTCCATCACCCAGGTCAACACGCTCATGCTGAGAGATCAAAAAACCCCAAACAAAGTAAAAACAATCCAAGCAGGAAAGTTCAAGTATGACAGTGTTCTGGGAGCTGAGATTTAAGTGGCAGATGATGAAGTTCATTGCAGCAGTTTTGAAATATGCAGCTATAAATCCCCAATTTTCTACATGCACAGCCAAGCGTGTTCCTGCATATTTATTTTGTTGAATGTTAAGTGGATCAATTTTGCTGAGGTTGGCTTAGTTTTTTTTTTTTTCTCTTTTTTCTTTTTTTCCCAGTGGAATTTAATTCAACATAAACCCTACTACTTAGTCTTTTTGTTCGTATCTCCTCATTTAGATACTTGTGCAAGGAAAGGTTGGGAGCAACCAGAAAAGACTAGAAGTAAAATAAATATTCTCTAATCTCTCTTCAAGCCCAGACTGAACTGTTATTAGTACCTTTGGGCTTGTCTGGATTAGTTTCTTAAGAAGCTGAAGCTGAAAAGATCTTAATAGATTATTAATTTAGTAAAACATGACCTCCCCAGGGAAGGAGCCAAACGAGTATCACATTGCTTTGCTTTTCTCCCACATACACACGGGTTTCTGGGGTGGGCATGACCCTCCTTTAAGCAGGAGATGGTGTGAGTAGAGAGCTATAGGCACCATGTGTCAGCAGTGGGTGGTGGGCACCTTCAGCCTCTTCTCCTCTTCCTCACTATGCTCCTTGCTGTGTATTTAGTTTAAGAAATGTGTGCTGGAAACAGCTGATGCTTTCTTGCTTCTGCCACTATGTCAGTTTGAATCTTAGCTTATGGTGATTAATATCATGAGCCTTTTCAACCAGAGTAATTCCTTAATTCCTCTGAAATCTGCTGTCTTATATTTTTGTCCTGTGAAGAGATGATGATATGGAAAAAAAAAAAAGATCTTTCTCTAGGGTATTTGTTTGAATAGCCACAAGGGTGTAAATGGGTTGAAAACAGAGGTGGACAGACCTGTGAATCACAGAATCATTTTGGTTGGAAGAGACCTTTAAGATTAAGTCTAACCATAAATCCAGCACTACCAGGTCACCACTAATCCATGTCCCTCAGCACCACATTTCCACAGCTCTGAAACCCTTCCAGGGATCATGGGGACTCCACCACTGCCCTGGGCAGCCTGGGCCAGCATCTGACAACCCTTCTGGGGAAGAAATTTTTCCTTATATCCAACATAAACCTCCCCTGGCACAACTTGAGGCTGTTTCCTCCTCTCCTGTCACTTGTTACCTGGGAGAAGAGAATGACCCTACCTGTCCCCAACCTCCTTTCAGGTTATTGTAGAGAGCAAGAAGGTATCCCACCAAGAGGGGGCTATTTACTATCACTGATGTTAGTCCAGACTGAGCTCGAGCAAGTACTCTGTGAGTGATGGTTGAGTGCTGGGGGACTCTATTAAGAAGTTTTCTCATTCCTGCTCATCTCCCATGCCAGGTCAGCAGGGTCCAGCCCTCCCCATGGGTGTGTTCTTTGGGTGGGCAGTGCAAACCATGGATAAAAAACAGTCTGAAGGTGTTGAGTTGGGCCATGGAGGCTGAGCTTCCAAGGGGACAGAGCCACCAATACAGTGTTGCACCCTGCTGTGCATTATGCCCAGGGAGGGCATGAAAGGATTGATCACTCAGTAGTGTTGCACCCGGCAATGCAGCACACGGAGCAGTATTTAAAGTGCTTCCATTCCACGTTGTAGGCTTCACCCATCACTTGAAGGAGGGCAGAGAAAGCAGGCAATGAGCAAAGCACCAACCTGGTGGTGTTTCCTGCACCCGAGCTATGATTAAATTTAAAAATAAAGTCCTCCTAGTGAAGGAATTTACGGTTAATAACCAAATACTTAATAAGCAAGGAAGGGATATGACTGAATGGGTTTGGCTGCTGGAGTAGCCCATAAATAAGAATGAACTGGCTTGGTGGCCTCCAACTTGCTCTGAGAGACAGATGACCAGCTTCTGCTCCAGCATCCTTGGAGCTCCAGCTCCAGTATGGCCTCATGGCTTCTAGCAGAGTCCTGCACTGGTGTTCCTGGGACTGCAATCTGGTTCTGTGTGTCCTGCGCCTGAGGAAAGCCAGCCTGTGAGATGTGGTGGGTCCTTCCCCCCACTTTCCGACAGCGGTTGATTGCAGCATCTGGTTGTAAGTGTGAGAGCAATTCCTCGTGGGCTTTAGTACTGGTGGTAGGAAAAGGATTGTATTTTGTGAGGTTTCCATAAGTGACACCTGCACTTCAACAGCTGAAATGCCCCGAGGCGACTCGCTTCTCATTACTTGAGGGGTTTTTTTAACCCTTTCCATAAGGATGGCTCACATGGCTGTTGTGTGATGGCAATGTTTGGGAGTTAGGAGCTGGCCTTATGTGAAGATGAGTAAGGTCAGCCTGAATTTATGGCATATTTCCTTCCCTGTCCTAAGGATCCCCAGGGCAGGATTTCACTGTCCCTCAGCAGACAGCTGAAGATCTGCGATCACCACGCAGGTGCCCTCTACAGCCCGGTCTCTGGGTACATACCCAAACAACTCATTCAGGATAGAGCAGTTTTTGGAGGTGTCTCTCTACCCATTGCCTATTGAAGGAGCCTGCAGGGACAGCTCAAGTGCCACCATCCCCTTGTTGAAGAAGACTCATCTCTCTTTCTTACAGAGCCAAAGATCCACTGAGTCACTATTCAGTACATAAAAATGGATCAAAATCTCAGGGGTTTAGGTCACTTTGTGGAAAAGAAAAACTGCTTGCACTTAGGGACAAAATATTTTCACATTTGCAATGAATCTGCCAAAGAAAATACATTTAAGCTATTAGGGAGGAAATCAGAATGAAACTTTCTTGCTGAGATCAGAATAGCAAAGCCTGGAAACGTGAAGCAATTTGTCTCTTGTACGAGCCACATCCAGAATCAGCAGCAATAAGTCTCAGCTTAAGCAAACAATGAATTTTTCTCAGTTCTTTTTCTGTCTCCATAGTTTTTGATAGAAAAATGGAGTTTACACATAACCCTGACATTGTTGTATTCTTCCAGCTGCTTCCTATTTGTGTGAGCGTGTGTGTCATATTTATCTTGTGCTCTTTAAATAACCACAGTTTCATTAGTACCTCCTTATAACCTCTCTGAACGTTGTACTATTTTGGGAGGAACGTGACAATTTTGCATAAGAAATCAAGGAGTGCTTTACAAAATATGAAAGGAAGGGAAGGGAACGATGATAAGTGGAGCTGAGCTGAGTATTTCCGGATAGTTTTCTGAAGCAAAACGTCCCTTTGCAAAATCAACATTTACAGTGGGCAAATTTCAGTGCTGTCAAGTACTTTTAATTTCCTTTTAGAAAAATTAAATGGATTTTCTAGTCTTACTGGAAAAACACTTTTCAATTCTCTTTCTGCACGCTGGCAGGAAGCAACGTGGGTAAAGGTCTTCTAAGCATGTGAAAAAGAGTCAAGAAACCACTCTCAGTGCTCCTATGGAATTGTATGGGGTTTAGCCATGTTTTACTTTATGTCCCAATGTTGGATGCACTTTTTTTTAAACATTATACATTTTTTTTTTGTGAGAAAGGAGTTTGCCATTCTTGTGTCAATATAAATAAATAAAGATGGATGCTTTTTTCCTACTTTTAATAATATATCTGTATGGTAACAGGGGTGGTCTGTGCCCGGGTCTATCTAAGCATTCAATCATCTGTATAACTTTTCTGCATCCAAATGAACTTGAACTTTTTTCTGTGCTTTATTTAGCATAAAATGCTTATTTGGCTGATTTTGGTCCCAGTCAAATGCTTTTCTGGTTCAGACCAAATTGACCAGCTTGATGTATGGAAATAGCAGTTTGATTTTTGCCTCCCCCTCTAATATTTCTAGGCATGGTGATGGGGGCATTGATAGAACTAACACAACAGAAAGGTTATAGTCCACTTTGTGCATTTTCAGATCTTTTTCTTTCTTTGATTTCTGAACAGACTTCCAGGAGAAAAAAAACTTTGCTGAAGGTATTGCTTGATTCATGACTCCTTCATATTTTCCAGTAGAAAAACAGGCTTAATCCATTTAAGCCCCTTCAAAATTAATTGGCATGTTTAGCAGTTTCCAGTAATAAATATGATTACATCTGTTTCATTGTTTCCTGCTGAAAAGTTGTTTTGATTTTAATTTCTTTCCGATGATTCCCCCCAGCCTCCGTTTGGGGAAATCATTCCCTTTTAATTCATTTTGTTTGGAGCCCGGCTCCGCCGCTGGCGTTTCCCTGCGCTCGGGTTGCAGCAGCTGCCTGCACTGCACCCGCAGGGACCACGGCCGAAAAATGCACCCTGGTGCCATAACGTGATGGGACACGATGAGTTTCTGTAGACAACGGCTGAGCTCAGGGCCGTCATCAAAAACCAGTGCTGTGCAGTTGTGATTACACAGGGTAATTTTCAGAAGTTTCTGGTATAATGGCTCCTTTCACCTTCCCAGCACCCCGATTGCTGGGCTGGTGATGGGAGCAGACACAGCAGAGCCAACACTTAGGACACGGCTCATGAAATATTCAGAAGTTTTCTTGAAGTGATGGCCGTGAGGTATTTCTTGGTGTTTGCCTTCCTGAAATCCAGCGTGGGTGAAAACTCTGTGTGCAGTCCCTCAGCCTGTGGCTGCAGGGTTGCTGGTGGCGTGGAGGCACACTCATAAATCCAGTAATTGATGGGCACATTTCTTGTGTCGAGGATCACCACAAATCTGTTCCCAGAGGAAAACAAGTCAGTGGTTGGACATATCAGCTTTCAGTGCCCGCGGCTGAGATTTGATTACCTGAAGCTATTCTTAATTTATGCTTTTCTCATTCATACGAGCACGCAACAAATAGCACTGAGTCACTTTGTAAGCTTCAGCCCTGTGAAAATGCTACTGCAGCCCTGAGTTACCTACTGATTAACCATCGGTGATGATTGCTTTTATTTTACTATTTTACTGCTTTTCTAAACTTGCCTTTGGTGAACTTAGAGCTGGGGTACACCACACACTTTGCACAGAGGGTTTCCTCCGTACGTGTTAACATTTTAATTGTATTTCCCATGAACACACCTGACTGAGGAGTTTATTTTCATCTCAGGATTTCTTGTGAAATTCTGAATTGCTGAGAATGTGCTTGGGATGTTGTGGGCTGGAAGGTTCTCTCTGCTTTGATGCTGAGGAGCACGGGGGGTCCAAGCCAGGCAAACACATGTTCCTTGAACTGCAGAGGAATCGAACCTTTTCCCACCACCCTGGGCTCCCCAGCACTGCAGCTTTCTGATGATTTATTTTAGGTCAATTTCTGCTGGTGGTGACAAGTGACTTTGGGTGATCTGTGTGCTTAATATAACAAGAGGAATCCGTAGGGAATGTTACTTATCTTGAGTTATAGATGGGTTAGTGACTTCTGTGTCTTGCGATGCACAACTGGTATATCGATTTGAGCAAACCCAAGTATTATCAGCAATTCATTTCTAGGAATTTGGTTGTATTATCTTTTTCCTTTACAAAGTGCAGTATAGCTGAAACTATTGATGTGGCAAAAATGGAAACATCTATTGAGGCTTTTTAGTTCCTTCTAGGATCCTTTGAATAAATGAAAAGATAGTTTATGGGAAGGTATCCTGTGAATTACAGACTCCTACTCACACGGGTGACGGTTCAGTCCAAGCAGTATGGCCCACACGCTGCCAGGGCTGTGCAGAAGATGTTTTGATTTTCCTGCAGAGCTGGGGAACGAAGCAGTAGACAGAACTGGGAATGAAACACAGTAGGTTTTTGTCCATACAACCAAGATTTTCCAATGGGGTTAATTACCCCAAAGCCATCTGCTCCAGTGGGCACTCTGATGACAACATGCTGGTACCTTTTACAAACCCAAATTCTTCTAGTGCATCTACACACAGGCAAAGCCACCCCTAGGAAGGGAATAATTTTTGCATTTTTGGGAGTCATTTCTGCCCCTTTGCATCGCCACCCCAGGATGGAGCTGCAGTGTCCCTGCAGGCTGCTCTTCAGCCTTCTGTGGTCCAGGGCTGAACCTTGGATGCCGTGTTGCAGAGGTGCAGCATTAGTCTTTCCCCCGGAACATCTGGTCCTGCTTGCTGTTACTATCCTCCATCCAAATTTTTCAACTGTCCTGATGTATTCTGGAGTGCTGGTCACTATGCAGAAGGGACAAGCACCTTGATGAATAGCATCGTGTGCAGTGGAGCAGCGGAAATAGCCAGTAGATGAGGCGAGTTTCAGTGGGGAAGACAGAAGCAATCCGGATGAGAAATTGGAGGGGTGGGATGCCTGCAGATGCGCAACCGGCCGCTGCCAAACAGCCGGGGTAGCTTATTGCCCATGGACGAGCCGGGAGAGGTTTCTAGGACAACTGCTGGGCTTTGGGAGCAGGGAAAGAATGGAGCCAAATCTTAAAGTCAGATGAGGAGAAAATGAGTAACATCTGCTGAGACGTGTGAAAGAGCCATTTGTGCTCACTGCAACCCGAAGCGTTTCTGGAGTGGCCACCGCAGGCGTGGGCCAGGCTCGCTGTCCCCCCACACATGCTGGTCAGACGAGGGGGTCGTTAGGGGTGATTTATGTGCTCATTACAGCCATAGCTCTGGACACTGCCCTGTGCTTCACCGCTGCATCCCCCAAGGCCTCCTCACCCCCATGGGGGCTTTGCTTTACAGAGAAAAACCTCTGTCCTGTCTGGAGGCTGCAGAGAGGTGAGGTCCTGGGGATGCTGCTGTTGTACATTTATTACATTCACAGGCCATAAATAACAGGTTTCTGCCATTCTTTAACTCCTGCCAGCGGACACCACGGGTGCACAGAGCTGCACGTCCCCTGCCTCTCCCTGCTGATGCTAAGGGTAAATTTCCCCTTGACTTGAACAGGGTAAATAACACTCCCTCCTGCTCTTGCTATTTTAATGGATCAGCTTTTTTTTTTTTTCCCTCCTCTAATTAGGCTATTTTCTGCAATGCAGAATGTAGTTGGAAATGTTCAAGTCGGAGGTAGGGAACGGTCCAGAAGGATTGCACCTGTGGTAGCTAATCAGCGGCCGCTTCAGAGAGCTGCGATGAGGAAAGCACACAGAAGAGCGAGCAATTTGGAAAATGAGGATGAGAAGCCCTAAATTTCTACCAGCAATTATGTTTTCACAGCTGTGCTGGTTGCCCCAAATGCATAGAAATCAAGTCAAAACCTGACTCCTTTAGCTCGAAGAAAATTAACCTTCGTATTTAAACTCAGTGAGAAGCAAACTTACTTGCCCTTCAAATGACTAGTATAGCCTGGGAAAAAACCTAATGGCAAGTTATGCTGTAATTGCATTCTTGGAATTAGAGTTTGTCAGTCCAAACAAATTAAATAGAAATGCAGGCAGGGCAATAGATATCTAATACTTGGAATAAAATTTGGCCCTAGTATATTGTTTTCAGGGTGAAACTATGCCAAAGTTAGACTACTGTAGTTGTGTCTATTGCCAGCTCCTAGTATAAATAAAGGAGTCAACCCCTGAGCTGTTGATATAATCCTTTCATTAACATCTTGTTGCCACCATGGAGGGAATTGGCCAGATCTCCTTTCTCAGGGATCAAACCAGGAGTTACTGAATTACTCAATAAGTGGAAATTTTCTTTGAAGGCAGCCAGTGAATGTTTGTCTGCAGCTACCACTCTGCCAATGCCAGTAAAGATCAGTGGGGAGGAGGAAAGCAAGCATGGCTCCCTTTTTATCTGCAAGGATTGTTTGGAGTGGGCAATGGGTCCTGCTGGGCCATAGCTGGATGGGGTGGGTGTAAAGCTGCATGTGCGAGGTGGCAGGGTTTGCTGGGAGGGGCTAATGAGGGGCTGGGAGAGCTCCAGTGTCCCTGAAGCTGGAGGCTTTGTGGCTTTCAAAACCCCAACCCTAACAGCAGCCTGTGGCTGATGTCCCAGCATGATGGGTGGCCCAGATGAGAAAGGCAGGTGTGGAGGGAGCAGTGTTGGTGCAGTGTTGTCCTCTCCTTGGCATACTCTTTGCTGCCCCAGTGTCCCCGGAGGCTTTGTAGCTCTCTGAACTCCAGCCCTAGGGGACTTTCTTTCCATCTGGCTCTGCCCTGCCTGCTGCTTGCAGAGGGGAGGCAGTTCATGGCTTGATCCCATCCTGCTCAGCACCCTCGGGTGCCTGGTGTGCCAGCATCCGTATCTCTGGGATACCCTCTGCCCTCCTGCACATGCTCTTTGACTGTCTTTAAGAGGTGCCAGATATTTTTTCTCTTGTGCTGTCTCTGCGAGTTTCCTTATCCCTTTCCTTCATACATGCTGCTTTTTGGATGCTCCAGGTTTTTCTCTGCACAAGGTATTAATTACAGTGGGCTAGAGCCTATGCTGACCATGGGGCTAGGAAGGATGACTGGCAGGTGATGCTTTAGATTGGTGGGATTCTTCTGGCTGGAGGGTCTCAAAAGACCTTTCAAAACATGACCTAATCCCATGGCAGACGGTAGAGGGTGTCCCAAAAAAGCTTGCCTTAAATTCATGCAATTTAAAAAGATGCTGAGGAACAGGGCAAGTGAAGCTCTCTCAATCTACATATGTCACTAATGTAACAGAAGTAGAGAAAGAAATAGTTTGACCCACATTCCTAAAGTTATTAAGCAGCAGAAGTGAAAAAAACCCCAACTCTCCTACATTTGATACATTTTTCCCTAAGTGACTATTACTTGGTTCTTTGCATCCAAACTAGGAAATTATCAAGATTATGAAATCCAAAGGAAATAGAGAAAGTGAGTAGGTAGGACAGGGTACTGAGGAAAAGTTAAATCCTTCAGCAAACCTTGTCTCCTTACTCAGAATGTGAAATATTCCATGTTTGATCAGCTGCACCTTTTTTTATATTTTTTTACAGTTCATTGTTTGCTCCCTTAGAAAAAGGTGTCATTTTTTTAGCCTGTCCTGTGTGAGATCAGCTGTTCATCAGTGTTCTCCCTTCTCTTCCCCGGGGGCTGAGTTCATTTTGCTGTTTCCTGGGAACAATATGGAAGGGAAACCCTTTCACTTAAAGGCAATCTGTGGTTAGCAATGAAGGGTTAAAAAGTATTCCCTTGCCCATTAAATTTGAACATATTCAAGTCTAACTTCTGGATTCAGCTGGTTCTCTGGGGCATTGGCCAGGTCACCCTGGCTGTGACTGTAAGTACATCCCTGTCCCCCAAGGACACATTGCCTCACCTCCTTGCTTTAGCACACACCCATACCCACTGCTTGGGGAAGTAAAGCTGGCATCTGCCAAAGCATCTTGCTGTAGGAAAGATCTTAGAAATTAAAAGAAAAAAGTTGATGACAAAGGGAAAGATTGCCTATCTGTGGGTTTATGTCTAATCCTCCCTCTCTCTAGGTCCTTACTTGGTTGATGGATGGCAAGTTGATTGTATCTGCTCCCAAAGTCTCTTGCTCCTTGAGGATCTCAGGAAAAAAAAAAAAAGAAAGAAAAAAACCAAAACCAACCAACCAAACAAAAAAAACCCAAAAAAACCAAAAC
>JANIJG010022604.1:12514-31104 GCA_024611175.1 Megaceryle torquata | reverse complement strand
GCCCTGGGTGACCCTGCTCTGGCAGGGGGGTTGGACTCAGTGATCTCCAGAGGTCCCTTCCAACCCCCACCATTCTATGATACAACTGAAAGCCTTTTGTGCAGTCACATGGCCACCATTGGGAATGGCCCATGAGAGCTCTTTGCTGCTAGCAAAGACACGGTGTCCTGGAATTCATTTCAGGAGCATCAAACTGTCTGAGAGTAACTAAACTCAGGTTTTGTCACTTCACAAGTACAGATTTTCAGCTGACAAATGCTGCGTATATACTTAAAAATTCCTTCATTTGAGGTGTTTTGTTGCATGTAAACAAGGATTTTGTGCTTGTTCTCCTATATAAACATTTCTAACAAAGTTGGTGGCTACTTGTTGAATGTGAGTGTTTGTTGTTCTCACATTTATTGACATAATCTACCAGATTGACACGTGTTTTTAATACAAAGTAACTTTCTGCTGCTGGAAGGCCTCGGATTAAGATCAACTACATGAATTGCTTCTAGAAGAGGAGAATTAGACAAAGTATGGTGTGCAGAAGGTTTTATGTGGTTGTTGATCAGAGGCTGTTTATCAAAAGAGGCTTGGAAATAGGCAGGTTGGACACAGGGACATGGATGCAACAAATTCAGATTGACTGGTGACTGTTCCCTTAGTGGGTATAAGCAGAGAGCTAGATAAATACACCTAATTTTCTGTAGCTTTTGAAAGAGTTTGTGCAGAAAGAGACTGGGTTTTGTTGCTAGGACCTGAATACTCTTTGCCTTGACCAGTGAGGACCAAGAGCAGAGGCCAGAGGAAAGATTTTCAAGGTGTAAAGTACAGTTAAGTGGACAGATCCGACCTAAACTGGGACCTGAGGTGGGAGTCAGTTGGTCAAAACCCAGCACCCTCACTTGCACTCGCTGTTTTGTTTTGAAATCAGAGAACAGAAGACATCACTGCTGTGTGCAATTTCAGTCTTCCTAAAGTAGATACCCAGGCAAGACAGGTAAATTGCATCCTGGCTCCCATTCATACCTCTCAGCTGGGTGATCCTGGTGTGTGTAACCAGTCCCAGGATGTGTTGGGGTTGGCTGGGGCTGCTGATTTCTTTTGTGCATTTGTAAAATGCACTGTGAGTCAAAAATCCCACCTGTGGCCATCTCTCAGTAGCTCCTCCTACCATACCCACCAAAGCTTCTTGTATCGGTGTTTTTCCTTTATTCAACTGAATGACCAGAACTTATATTTGAAATGAACCAAAGTCAGTCGTAACCAGCAATGTGTGTGGGCAGAGCTATGTGGCAAAATGCTGGACTCCAGATGAGGTTATTTAGCCACTCTCCAGATCATTCAAGACACAATCAGGGAAGATGCATCTTCCTTCTGGAATATGAGCAGCCTCTCCCCATAAAACCATTTTACTTGAAATGCAAGCAGTTATAAATGAACAATCTATGTTCTGCCAGCAAATAGACTAGATAGTTCCCCTTGATTTGCTAGTGAGAAAACTGGTGGAATTAATTTTAATCTAAACCAGATTCCCCAAATTCTGGAAGCAGGAGCGTGGACTCCGTTGCAGACAGGCCAGGGGTGTGTTCGGGGAGGTGGTGGAATGTTGGCATCTCACTGCTTACCTGGTGATGCTGTGATGCACCAAGCCTGAAGCAGCAGGACCCTGTGCTGCTGCATGTTGGGGAGGTGGTAAAATGGCAAGAGCAGCTTAAGCTAGGCTAGAGCACTGGCAGCAAACATAAAGTTAATCTCTTCTGGGTTTTTTTTACCCCTATAGTGGGAAAATTGTATTCTCAGCTTTCCCATAGAATTAACCTCCCCTGGATGTTTTGAAGGATGGCAATATTGGAGAAGTCATGTTTTAAAACTGTGTGGCCTCATTTGAGGCATTTGAAGTCCAGGGAGCCTGGCAAAGTTACATCCCCAGCATTTGAATTCTGAGAAAGCCTTGGGAAGGGCAGAAGCAGGATATGGAAGAAGCAGTATCAGTACCACCATCCAAAAAGAGGGTGAAAAGGGGCTGTAAATCAGAGCAAGACACGGCCTTGATCTCACTGCTGTCACACACAAAAATCCTCACTATGTTCAAAGAAAACTGATTTACCTCTACTCCATTTGTTCCTCCTTTCCCACACCTACACTCAGGAGAAGTTGCTTTTTTACAACAGCAGCTTTAGGACACTCAGTACCGTGTGCGATCCCCTAATCGTGCGGCACCTCCTTATTCCTCCATTTAGGCTGTGGCAGATGTAATCCTGCCACTAGCAGAATGCAGCAGGCAATAAATTACCCCGTGTATCAAAGCAGACCTTACAGTTTCCATAACTTGTTTGGGCTTGTTATGATTGTCCACAGCCTCTCCACTACATTGGCACAAGCGCAAAACAGCCTATTGCATTTTAGAATGAGTCTCTGGAGATGAGAAACGAGCAGTGTGGAGATAAGGATTAGTACATCATGTGAGAACTGGCCTTTTTTCCTTGCGTTTGTTTTGTGACTTGACCAAAGAGGTGCTCTTGACAACAGATGGAAAATTAGTCCCAGGATCAACCAGGGGCTTTGGTGAAGATCACGGCCCATTGCACAGGAAGGATGCGTTCACTATCCAGAAGATCTTACAGTCTAATTTGAGCCAGGAAACAGAAGGAAGGTAGATGAGGAGGAGGAGTTGGGAGGGGAAAGAAGAGATATAGCCTCCAGGAAAGTCATTAAGGAACACATGGCTTTTTAAAGTATATTTTATCTCTCTCTGTTGGGCTTTGAACCTTTCTGAGTTTATTTAAACTATTACAAACGTGCTGATTTAGGGAGCAAATAAGCCTTTGGGATCAAAGCAGCTGGTATTGTCAGAGGTATTGAGGGTGAAATAACACATTAGCAGAAGGAATGCTGGGAATAAAAATGGAAAGAAAATCCAACTTGATATTTTGTTCTCATTTGCTTTTAACCTTCTTCCCAGCTTAAGCCTTTTTATTTGAACAGGTATTAATTTTCATTGTGTGTATCCCAGCAGTATAAATATTTAATGGTCCTTAATTACAGAACTGAAATACGAGATTAGTTCTAACCTGAAAGATTTGTTCAGGATCCTCACATTTGGATGACTCCCACACTGCAGGGAGGAGTATCTCCCATCTCTGCAGGAGAAGCATCTGAAGCTCTATTTTGAGTTCATTTCCTTTTTTTTTTTTTGGTCTTGTTGGAGGCTCAGAAGACATAAACACCTCGCCCACTCCCAGTCGTTCCGTTGCTATTTTCTGGTGACGTGCTATGACACATGGAACGATGGCTCCAGGTGATCGGTGGGACCAGGGCACGCAGGCTTGTGAGCCCCAGTGCTGTTTCCTACCCGTAACAAGCAGGCTCTGGGATTGTGCAGAGCATTTGGCTTGGAAAAATCCATGCAAACGTGGTAAATATGGGATATTTAGGTGTGCAATATGTCAGGGTCAATGCAAATAGGGTCAAGTGACTTGCATCAGTTTTTGTTACATAAGTAGGCAGATGTTTCCTTTCTCTTTTGCTTTCACTCTTAAATAAGACAAGGGAGAAATACAGAGTAGAGGAGCCACTGATTTTCAAAGGGCTAATGGGGAAAGTATTGGAGATGTCAGTACTTGGGGTCCTCTGAAAATCAGGTCATGCCCTCACAAGCCTATATATAAATTTAGGTGCCTACTTTCAAGCCCAAAAAGTGGAAAAAAATGAAAGAACTTAATTATGATGATGTAGAATGACACAGGCTTAGTGGTGACATGGCAGCATTGGGTTAATAGTTGGTCTTGATGATCTTAAGGGTCTTTTCCAACCAAAGTGATTCTATGAATTTGTATATTAGTTGGTAAAAGTTTGGGGATTGAAGCCAAAGCCCTCAGGGTGTCAGATACAGTCTCCCTTTTGGGGTTGATAGGGGTTTACCAGGGCAATCAGCAGTACTGTTGGAGGGACCTTCTCGAAGGTCCAAATTTGTGCCTCCTTCCTTTTTGTGTATTGATGGAACAAAGGAATAACAGAAACCCGTCAAAATTCAGATACCCAGCCACCCTTGTCCACTGCTCATGGACAGCACAACACAGCTCAGCCACATCTAGCAACGAAAGAGCTCTGTCTGATGGAACACTAACAGCACTTAAGGCGATTAATTAAACACATCAAGACATAAAACAATAAAAAGCACTGCAGACAAAATGCAGAGTGAGAGATGATCTGAAGAAGAGACATGAGTTAACTCCTAAGCTCCAACCCACGGGAACAGCATGTTTTGCAGGACTTTGGCACTCATGTAATTAGAAGGTTTTGCTGAGAGCTCAGTGACGTCAGACCCTGCCAGGATCCTCGACCTGTCTTTTAAATCCATCTCTGCTCTGGGAAACGAGTGCTGCAAATGTCAAAGAAGCTTAAAATATTCATTACCAAAACTCATCATTCCAGCCCCGAAATGTTCACGGTGATTTTCTCAGTTGGTTTCATTAGAGTTTGGAGAGTCGCCAGCCGTGTTGTGTGATAAGCCACAGCAAGTCAGTATTGACTGAGGAGTCAAAAATGAAAGCGTAAAGGACTGTCCGTTACCCTCATCCTTCAACCAAAACCAAGTTTTCAAATACTTGCTGTGTTCTAAAATCCTTTTACCCAAGTGACATTTAAAGTCTGTGGCTCACAAGTGTGATTTCACAGCACTAATACGACACTGCCATTAGCGTGTGGAAGTGTACGTGACGTGCACATATTTATAGCGAAAATGGAGCAGATTCACAGCTCGTGTAAACTTTTGAGTCCCTTTTTATGGCTCCCCTTTGATTTATGCAAGCTGAGACTTTGAGGCAGACTCAGTAGTCTGCTCTTCAGCCCTTTTTTTTTTTTTAATTAATGATATCAAAGTGCATTCTCTAGAGTCAGAGCAAAGATATAGCAACTCTTCCAGCTAGCTGAAAGATCTAAAATATTGCTGAAAAAATTGTTTCCAGGCATTTCAAATTATAGTCTTTTTTTTTTTTCCCTTCAAAAAGGAAGGAAAAGTTCTTTTCTCACTTAAAAACTTAGTCTATTTCTTTTAGAAAATGATGGAACAAAATACAAAGAAAAAATTTTAAACACTTTTACTACTTTTTAGTAACAACTGCCAAATGAACATTAGTATTATTCAAACATTATTATGTTATTCAAACATACTCATTTATTTTTGAGAACATTTTTAGAAGAGTCCAAGAATAAACTTCCCCCACTGCTAACGAGATGGTATTTACTGGCTGTTTCAGATTGCTTTGGCTTGCATTTGGTACATGTTTGTTGTTTGGATTTACTCAGTGCTTTAATTAATTCAGCTCACCTGAAATAGGCTTAAATTGCGATTTGCAGCAAATTCATTTTCTGGCGTCTCAACAGGCAGGGCACTAATAAAAAAAACTAAAAGTGTGGGGAGTAAATGAGTAAATGCACCTTCAGCTCTTTTGGATGCCTAAAATTATCTTCTTTTAAGAGGCTCTGGCAAATTTGAGGCCCATCAGGGAGGAGATGGAGGGATGCAGGAAGGATGCAGGCGCGATGCCCCGTGCAGGGTGTGGCACCTGGGATGCAGCTTCAGCAGGTGGGAATTGCAATTGTTATTTAAAAAAATAACAACCCAGGCATTTCTGTCAATATTAAGAAAAGCTGTGGGGGCAATATAGCCCAGATCCAAGTCGATTTAGCCACGTCAGGGTGCCCTGCAGATACCCATTGGTCTTGGTCTGTAAATGAAAGCAGTAGGAGCTAGTGGTCCACAAGCTTCTCCTTCTCTCTTATCTTGTTAGCAAAACAAACCATAAATACTCAGAATCGAGGAGTCATGCCCTAACTCTCATGAGATGGGCTTAATAACTGTGAAAATAAATGGAGAGGGTGGTTGTCTTTTGATTTTGAGCCATAAGGCTAATGAAGTCTAGAATTCCACTGTTCGACCAAAATGGTTTGGGAACACAGCATCTAATGTAATCTCATTACTCCAGATGAAGAAATTAAAGGCAACTCTAATTGGTTGCAATGGGAGCAAGGTCCAGCAAAGCAATGCAGCTTCCTATGAGCAAGAAACATCCACCAGGACTGTGCAAAGTCCTCACCTCCAGACTCTTCCATCTGGGAGGGAGAAGCAAATGGGTGTCACAGGTTTCTGTTGCTGTAATTTAAGATAAAAACATTACAGGCACTTGACGTGGCTTTGGTTGCAGCTCAGAACACCAAGTCCCTGTGAGGACTGGCCATCTAGGAGCTTTCAGCAGAGGGGTGATGGACCAAAGGACATCTTGAACCTCTGCATTTAGACCAGCACCTTTCTAGATAAAGGCACTTTGAATAGAAATTTGTTTTTTAATCAGTCCCACCCTAAGTGATTCTCTGTCCCATGAGAGGACTCCTGAGTCCCTCCTGTCCCCAGATCTTGTCTGGGCTTGAATAAAAGAGATATCAGCAATTTGGCAATTTTTATTCTGGTCATTTACTCCTTACAGCGCCTGACTCTGCAGTACAGATGTTAGGGCACAGCTGTTTACCTTTTTTTTTTCTGGTCAATCAGTCATGTGACTTGTCCCCTGGTAGGTCCTGGGGGGTTTTTATAAAGTCTAATGTCTGCTGGCAAAATCTGTGATTTTTATTTATTTATTTATTTGAATTTTCAAAATTCACTTAATTAGTCACAGTGCCTAAAAAAGACATGAAATCCTCCAGCGAAAAGATGTATATGTCAGCTGTGGATTCCTCCCTGTCACCTTCACAGTGGGGAGGCGTCACAGCAGCTGTGCTAGAAACGTGGGCTTCTTGGCTGTGTGGTCCTGCTGCTGTGTCCCACATCCTGGCTGGGATCTGCAGGATCAGTTTTAGCAGAGCCTCACTTCATATGAAACCCCCAGCCCAGTTCCTCCCCTGGTCTCATTCTGGTGCTGCAAATTGGTGCTGGAGCTCAGCATCCTGTACTCCCCATGCTGAAACCAGTGAGCACCATTGCAGCATGTGAGGTGGGAGTGGGAGCTTCTCCAGGCGTTTGAGATCGTGTGGGAATTGCAGTTTTCCAGGAAATATGTGTAAGTGTGGTTCTGCTGCTGCTGGCTCCCCGAAGCCATGGGGAGAACCTGCTGCCATGTAGACAGGATGAGGAAGCTGTTTTGTGGGTTATGTCCTAAGCCATTAAACCCTGGTCATTTATGAGACATCACAGTCCTGGCAGGGCTTCCCATGCTTGGACTCCACATGGTTCTTAGATCCCTTTGGATCTGGGCAGGTTGCAGCATTCTCCCTTCTCTCGCTTTCCTTGCCTGCTTTTGGGAGGTAGCTCCTAGAAATGAAGCCACAGGAACAACACTGCCTGTCCCTTACACCCAGCACCAGAGTAGGTGTCCCACTTCCCATACCCTGCAGCCTTCCTGACATAGGTTAACTCTTTTATCTCTAAATTCTTGAAAACCCAAGGTCCTCTCACAAGTGGAAAACCTTACACGGCTTGCATGGTTCCCAGGCATCACTTGGGGTTTTGGTCAGTGTTTGGGTTTGAGGTTACCCACCATACCCCACTCCCATCAGGCCTGTGATACCTGAGTGGCTTTTTGGCAACTCAGTAGGAATAAGAGACCCCAAACAGGCTTGTTTTGGAATATTTCAATTTGTTAAGAAAATGTCAAATATTTCCATTCTGACATTCAGTCTGTTTGGCCACTTAATGACAGTGACTAATTGAGCTCCTAGCAATGATTACAACTTCAGCAGCTCAACCAGAGAAGCACTGTGATTCTTGCCTTTTTACCACCACCCTTCACTCACAAACAGGACACGCTCTGTGTTTAAGCTTTTCTTTGACATCACGTCTCAGACTAGTTAAGGGCAGGTAGCTTCTTCCCTCCAGATTTGGGAATAAAGCTCATGCGTGCAGGGAATTTCTCTTTCTTCCATAATTTAGTTGCAGAAAATCAGATTTGCATCAGCTTAACCGTGAGTAGAAATTGGGCTGCAGGTCCACATGATATATCTGCATAAGATATTTCATGTCTGAGGTACCTGTGTAGGCTGATAAGAGTTTTAGGTAACAGAATCACATACTGGCAGGGATTGGAAGGGACCTCTGGAGATCATCTAGTCCAACCCTCTGATATCAGTAGCTATACTAAAAAAAAAGAGAAAGGTTTTGAAAGTCTTGTTTTGATGGCCTCCTCCCTTGCACCCCTCATCAGAGGGCTGGAACCCCCCTGCTGGGAGGCCAGGCTGGGAGAGTTGGGGTTGTTCAGCCTGGAGAAGAGAAGGCTCCGGGGAGATCTTTTTGCAGCCTTTCAGTACTTAAGGGAGCCTGTCAGAAATATGGGGACAACCATTTTATCAGGGCCTGTTGGGACAGGACAAGGGCTGATGGTTTTGAACTAAAAGAGGGGAGATCTACCCTGGAGAGAAGGAAGACATTTTTTTCACTGAGGGTGGTAAGACCCTGGCCCAGGTTGCCCAGAGAGGTGGTGGCTGCCCCATCCCTGGCACCATCCCAGGGGAGGTTGGCCAGGGCTCTGTGCTCCCTGCTCTGGTTGCAGATGTCCCTGCTCCCTGCAGTGGGGTTGGGCTAGATGAGCTTAGAAGGTCCCTTCCAGCCCAAACTATTCCATGATTCTTTGGCTCTAAAGTGAAAATAAATAAATAAACAAACTCTAAAGATAAAATCAAATGTATCCCATCCACAAACTCTTCCTGAAGCTGGGAGTGGGTCTGGGCAGGATAGCTTATCTTCAGATTCCAGCTGCTCTGATGGCCTGCAGGGCTGCTGGTTGCAGGAGCCACTTCTGTGGCTGTGTGGAAGGTGGATGACTCCAAAGCAAGGGTGGGAATTAATTCCTGTGCAGTACAGATAAATCTGTCCCTCCGCGGCGCGGCTGCGTGCGAGCGTGGAAGGGTTTGGCACCAGGGCACGGCGAGGCTTCGCCGATACGGCTGAAAGGATGTTAAGAACAAATTTTCTGGCTGGTGCATGTGTTCACAATTCCTCGTTTCCTACTGCTTTAACAGCTTCCCAAGAATGTACTCATCCTCTGCATAGTGTTAATCTCCCGTTGATCCATTTTCCAAGGGTTTGTAATTGCAATCTGTTTGTAAACTGCTGCTCTTAAGTCATGATAGCCTTGACCAAAAAAAAGCCATTTAAAAAGAATTTCTTGATTAAAAAAGTATTGTCAGACAGATGATAAACAGGGCATAACTGGAGGGAAGTCTGGTTTACCAGTAAGAAATTAAATTGTTCCAGCAATCCAATGAAATCCTGTTATAGTGCTGGGCTTGACCAAGGTAGGAGTAAAGATCCTTTATTCTTCTTTAAATCACAGTCTTGGATATCTCAGAGTAAATGGGCATGTCCTTTCTGTGGCAGGAGACAGGTGAGGATGGGATTTAGAAGAGTTAATTCATTAATGAAAGGACACAAGAAGCTCCAGGCTTCTCATATCTACGTGTGCTTCTCTTGGCTGCATTTGCTCCACATAGCTCTCAGTTGTGGGGCTGGGGTCAATTTGGGCACCCTTATGGTGCCTAAATATGATACTACTGACACATGCATTGGGGTATTCACAGGGTTCAAATCCTTCTGGGCTTGTCCAAGATATTTATCCTACAGCTTATTGCTTCTCCTTAAAATAGCTGCAAGCTTCAGTCCCTGCCCAGCTCAGCTTGCTTTCACCATGTGGGTTCCCCAGCGAAGGCAGGGCCAGCTCCCCCTCTGCAGCAGCATGTCTGTGTGTCCTTCCTCCTGACCGAGGCATCCTGGGTGGTGCTCAGCCCCTCTGTGAGTCCCCGTGGCTACAGCTGAGCCTCTTTGTTCAGCCTTGGGTAGTTTTCCACTTTCCAGACCTCCTCTGTGTAATAAATTCAGTCAACGAGGCTTCCCAGCTCAGCCCCTCATTGGTATAGGGACTGTTCTTGTGCTCCCCGCTCCCAGCCCAGGCGACACAGGTCTTGTCCAATGTGGGGGATCTCCATGCCCACACCAGGAACACGTTATGTTTCCTAGTGGTTGTGCTAAAAACACAACCAGAAATCCTAAGTTATGTCACCTCAGTCCACACATTGTCACACCAGTTTGTCTTTACTTTTTAAGAGAGATGTCACGCGTCCCAAATGTGGCCTCTCCAAACTGCCAGTAAATCATAAAGTCATTCTCTGTTATCTTCAGCACCTCATATCAAAGAAGTTGCTCATAGTATCAACTCTTTAGCTTTTATTCCTTTGTTTTTCACTGTATTTTAGTTCTAATTTCCAGTCCAAAATCTCTGCCTGGATTTCCTACTCCAACCTGGCTGGAAATTTCAGATGCTGCTGAAACCCATTTCTTTGTCCTAGTGAATACAGGGCACATTCCTGGAACTACTGTAAAGAGTAAAACAGGGGAGCACTGTGGGCACACAAGGGAAGAAAAATCCTGGAAAAAAATTATGGCAATGAGTGAATCTTCTGGTACCCATTAAAAATTAATAATTCAAACGAAAGGAAGGGGGATTTTCCCATTGTGAGATGAAATAAGCATTCAGAAATTATTTGTGTGTGTGTTTACACTTAAATTTAGAATTTTATTAAGTATGTTGTTCAAAGGCCCTTTTCTTCCCAGGGTAGTTTGGTTACAGTCTTCTCTTGAGAAAAAATATCTCTGCAAAGACCTCAGTTTCTGAAGCTTGCTTTGCTCAGCTTTCACTGTGGAAATACCACCACATATACTGTGATATTTGGGATATCTGGCAGCAGATCTTTCACTCTTTAATTACTGCTGTGGTCCTGGTAAGTGCACTGCATCTCAGGGTTGAATTTTGAGCATTTCTGTGCTATGTTTGTGCTGTAAATAAATATGGATAGTCATGGGGCAGGCAAGGGGTGAGGGAGATCCCTGCCTGCTGCCCTGCCATGGGGCTGAGGGATTTCCAGCTCAGAGGATGCTCAGGATCCTCCTTTCAGACCTATTTTCTGTTGCAAATGATGCTGCAGCTCTGCTGGCTTTGTCATTTTGAGGCTGATTTAAATCTTCAGAGGGTGTAAGTGCCCATGCCCAACCTGGACCACACCAGCTGCAGAGCTGGACTGGTACCAGCTTGCTCTGCCCTATCTCCTGGGGTGCCCAGACTGTTACTCTGCTTTGCTGAGGTTTTTCCCTGTCTAAACCATATCCTTGCAAATGAAGTGCCTGAGGGCTTTTCATTGAAGCCTAAATCCAAAAGATGCTGTGACATATTCCTCTTAGGAAGTCAAGTTTCAGACCAAGCTGCCTTTATGGCAGGACTTAGGTCGGATACAGGTTTTTGAAATAACCACAGCATTTTTTGTGCAACTCTAAGAAGCTATTGCATTTTTGTGAAAGGCAAGTTACTGTGTAGATGTGGCCTTTTATGTTGCTCATTTCTTGATAAAAAAAAAAGGTTCTTTTGTGCATCTCAAAATACTTCCTGGACTTGAGAGGAGCTTACACTGGAACACATGCATGCTGTGCTTCGAGGTAGTAATGCTGTGGTCCATGCAATTTAAAAGAAGGTACTGTTTGTGAACATGTTTGCTTTTCCTGAGCACAGTGAAGACTCTCTGCTGCTATTAGAGTGGCAGAAGTAACCATTGATATTATCCTGGCCTCACTCCAAGAGTAAAAATCAACTCAGGTCTCTGTCATTAACTCAATAACTGTGTTGTGTGAGTAATTGCTAGGATCTCAGGCTTTATTCCTATTCTATGTGAATCTGTGAGCTTTAATCTTCAGGTACATCAGACTGTACTTTCCCATTGATTTTTAAGCTGGGAAGATGAAGAGATGTAATTTTAAGAAGCATCATCAAATAGCTGATAAAATTAATTGCCTCCCTTCACATACAGTAGTCACATAATATCCTTAATTTGACAGTAGCATGAAGATGTTATCTGTGGGTTTGAACTCTGGCTGCCTACATGGCATGTCCTTGTCCTTCCCCCTCAGAAGTGTCTGGTGGGTGTTTTGCAGGAGGTGGTGGAGATGGGGAAGTCAACTCTGGCTTAGGCTGTGAGGATGAAACATTTGCTCTCTGTGGAGAAATTCAGTGGTAAAATAAAAGCCAGACACCAAACCAGCATCATTCCTACTCCTGTTCATTTGCTGACTTTGTTTTGGAAGGATTAACATCTTTCCACAAAATCTGTGTAACCAGTTTGGTTCTACCTCCAGTAACACTGGTTTTACTGGTTTTACTGGCAGACCTGACTTACTGGGTAAGTTGGTGCCCAGAGCAAAGTGCTCTCCCAACCCGGGAGGCTCCTCAGCCTTGGGCACATCTTCAGGGGAAAAAAAAAGGGCCAAACTCCTGGTTGCTGGCTCTTGCTCACAGAGCCTGTGCAGATCTCCTGCTTCCCCTTCTCTCCAGCCCTCCGTGAAGGATTTCTTAAGGCATTTGTTAATGTCAAATGTCCTGAATGTTGGGATTACTGTAATGCGCTAAGAAGCCTGGAGTAACACTTGTCCTGTCCCTAATTAGCTCATTTAGTTATTTGACTGAAAAATCAGAGAGCTTTCTGCCTTTTGCAAATAGATGAAAGCATTCTTCTGCAAAGGCAATCACATAAAATGCTTTTTAAAATAGTGTCTAATCAAAAATAAGTTACTCTCTAATAAAAGAGAAACTGTTTTTTCATTGGAAACAGCCAGTGCTTCATAACTTACCTGGAGCGTTTTTCATCTGCATATTTCAAAGTGCTTTGAAAAAAAAGGAAAGATTATTATAATCCCCATTTTATGTGGGGGGGAAGAGCATGAAATGAGTTGTTGAGTTGTTCTCGGGGCACTGATAGCGCAGGGAACAGATCCCAAATACCATGAGGTGTCATCCAAATTTTCTTTGCCAGTGTCCATGCCTGCGGTCCCATATTATTCGGTACCCTTTGGAAGCCTCTTTCACTGGATTATACAGTATTTTAATCATGTATGAGCCTTTATCTCTTTATTTACCTCCGTTAATAATGCAGTTTCTCTCTTTATTCCCTGTGGTGACAGGGAAGAGTCTGAGTTACCTTCACTATAGGTAACCAAGGTAAACCTCACACAAAGGTAACCTCTTTGGCACGTGGGCTCACACCAAGTTCACTCATGTGAAATCCCCCAGGAAACTCCATCTGTGGGGGCTGGCAGCACAACCACGGTCCCAGCCCTCTGCAGACGACCATCCCCTGTCATCTGAAACACAACCTACCCTCAGAAACGAAAGTTTGGCCCCGGTGATCAGAACCCAGATGGATAAATTCAAGCTGGGGGCCCAGTTTTGCCCCATGTCTGATTTAAATGCAAAGCATCATAAATCGTTTCAAGCCATTCCTGCCTGTGTTTAAGCTTTACCACGTGAGCAGTCTCACTGAAGGCAGTTATGAACAATGACATTGCTTTCTTCGTTATTCACTGCTGGTTTCTGGTACAGGGTGCAAATGTCTCTTTTATTGCCTTCGACACTAAAATCCTTTAGCCAGCCACTAAAGAGGCATCATACTAATGGATAAATGCAGCTTGATTGGAGGGCATTTAATTTTATGATCCTATTAAAAATGATAGATATGTCAAATATGTGTGCCTACTGGACAGAACGTATTATTCCGCTCTAAGGTTTCCAGTTTAATTTTTTTGTGAGCAATTGGGCAGAACCACTGATGTAAGGCAAACAGATGCTCTTCAGCTGTACTTTTCCATAAATGATTTTGTTCTGTTTTTGGTTGTTTTTTTTTTTTTTTTTCTTTTTTTTTTCCCCTACCAGGCATATCAAGTTCAAAAGAAAATGTTGCCTTTCACTAATGAGAAGATTAATCACATTCACATACGCAGCAGACTTTGTCAATTCTGTTGAAAGTTTGATGACCTTTAAGAGACAAAGTTTTAGTGTGCCCAAAATAAATAATTCATCCTTCACAGATTTGCCCTCTGTATCCATCTGCTTAAATCTGAAGTGTGCTGATTAAAGCATCCGAGTGCAATTAACTTCGTACCTCGTCGAGATAAAAAAAAAATCACTGTTTTCCTATTGTACTTCAAAGCACAATTGCTCTTTAAAAGATATAAATGATCCGGGATACATGGGGGCCATTTCTACTCTCACTTGCATCCAGCTCTTCATAGCATTCTTCAAAATCTCACAAAAACCTCTGAATTTCTCTTTTCCATTCCTTTTCCAGCACTGAAAGCTGAAATGTGTAACTAATCCTCTTGCCAAATCTCTGAAATCGTCATCTTCAAACGCAAATAGAAATATTCACCTCTTTTCTCACATCCAGGGAGGAAAATGTCATCTAGGCGAGTGGCAAGATGTGATTTACTTGGATTGCTGCAATTTTTGACGCTGCCGGGCTCTTTCCATCTATGAAGGCTGCAGGCAGCTAATTGCCGAGTAAAACCAGTTGCCCCCTTCTCTCCCCCTTGCTGTGCCCACGTTGCTGATTTCTCACCCCACCTGTTGCCCTTTTGGGTCTCAGCCCAGCTTTTGCAAATAATGATGCGCGCTAATAACGTCAGCTCCGAGCACGGCTGAAGGGACCGCTCGTGGGGTGGAACGTGCCGTGGCGGGCGCTGGTCTTCATCCCAAAGATCATGCAGACCTGGTGGCTCCCCTCCGGCCATCAGCTTCAGGGGGATGTGTTTGAAGCCTCCTGCAGTGACCACATGCAGATAAATAAGCTGATTATAAAATAGCCGAGCAGATGGTCTCTTTTGTTGCTACCTGTGAAAATAAGTACAGTCCTCCTATAGCCCTGGGAGGAAAGAAACAACTCAGCAGACATCACACAGCTCTTAGTTTATTTAGGACATTCTCTGAAAGAAATGCTGAATGAATATTGCAGCCATTTAAATGAATCTTTTCTGGCCCCCAGATGAAATTGGACCGAACTGGCACCACGTCACCTTGTTACTAGAGAGAACAAATATTCTCTCTGGCAAAAATCCTACTTCAGGCTTGAAAAAAATGTTTTTTTTTTTCACGCAGAAATTGAAAATGGTCTTAAATGCTCTCTGGATTTGATGTTGCTTGTTCTAAATGAAACAATGAAAATGAAAGAGGAAATAATAAGGGATTGCTGTTTTTTAAAGGTGATTTACGGGCGAAAGGAAATCCAAGAGATTAGGAAGTCGTTTAAATACCAGCGACAGTCAATTATGGAACTGTTCCAAAATCAGTGATTAGAAAAAAACCAAAACAAAACCACACTATATGAATTGCAAAGAGCAAAGCCATGAAGGAAGGGAAGGTATATTCAAAAAAGAAAAAAAAGCATCCAGGCAAAGAAAACCAAAAAGCCTCTTAAAACCAGAAACAAGACACCTGCTTTTCTGGCAGTTACCAGCAACAAGGAAGACTCCACCTGCCAAACCCAATTTTTAACATCAGTAAATCACCACTCGGGTAAAATAACAGGATGTTGGAAAGGAAACAATTTTCACTAATTAGCGTATCAGATACCGCTCCCACACGCTCAGCGCTCACAGTATTGAGCAAGAGCTCAGAGTTCACTCTAGCTCGGTGGTGATAAACTTTTTCCCCATCCACATGGTGCACATGGTTTTACCTGGGATTGCGAGGTGAGGTTGGGTCCCGTGGAGGGGATGGGGGATGCGGTTGCCCATGAACCAACGTGACTTTCTGGGCCCCTTCACCATGGGTGCCAGCTGAGGAATTGGTGAGCACACTGCATCAGTGATGGGCCAGGGAAGGAGGGGTGGGAAGAAGGATCTTGAGATACTGAAGCCTGTCCCTTCTCACTAATGAAAGGGAAATTTTAAATGTTGCAGGAGTAATCAAATGTGGTGAAAAAACTGAGAACAGTTTGGTTGTATGAAGATCTCCCCTATTAGCACGGCATAAATGCTCATGCTCTAAAATACTTAAGCTCAGAGTGTGTATGAAACCAAAAACCAGCAAACACCACATTAATAGAGTTATGTGTTGGAGGAATAGGTCATAAAATAAATCAGCTAAATTGAGAGCTGAGTTTTGAGCCTCTGGATCATCTTAAAGTCTGTGATGTATGTGAAAAGTCGGTCTCGTGGCTTTTGTTAAATTTAATAGGAGTGTTATAACTGAAATCCCTTACATTGCCTTGGAAATGTACTGCACGGTGTCAGGGTTGTTTCCTGGAAACTATCAATGGTCAGTGGTTTTGTTATTAACATTATAAATATACTACCATGAGCCCTTTTGGCCTGGGCTGTTTGCTTGGCATAATGTGGGCTGAACTGTGGGTATAGCAATGTGGAGAAATTACCCAGAGGTGTGGCTGTCTTGGGATTTCCCAAGGAAAGATACCACTTCATTGTGCAATTTCTGAGTATTTTAATTGTTTGCCAGCATTGAGTTCAAGTTTAGTTGTGAAAAGGAAGAGCAGATGAAATAAAAACCTAATCACAGTCATATACTAATGTCAGGGGGATGTGAATTCAGTGAAGGTGCCTAGTGAGAATTATAACCTGCAGTTAAGATATCCTTCAAATAAGTGCATAAAAAAAATGAAGTAGATCTCAGAGGTATGTGTAAGGGAATGGCTCCCCGAATGATACTTCTGGGCACAATACTGCCCTTCTCCACCAACCCACATCAGGATGAACCAGGCAGAGAACGAGGTCTTTTGCTTTTAGTGATAAGTAACGTTAACCACACCACACAGTTCCTGCTACAGTCAATTTGGAGCTTAATATTTTAATTGGCTGGGCAGAAACAAGCCTAGGAAAGGTAGCAAGATCTCTCTGACTCTTTGATCAGTGATAGGATCCCACAATGTATTTCATTCATGAATATCATCAAAGTTACAGTAAAGACCTTATGAAAACTACAGCCTAGATAATACATACTCAATAGGGTTTCTTTAATAGATAGGAAACCATAAACAGTTTCCTAAGATACTTAAACAAATTAAATAGAATTTCCAGCTTTGACATCTTAATAGGGTACGATGAATAGCTTGGCATTGTGACAATGTCTTTGTCAAGATAGGGAGTGCTGGGATGTAGTTGCTCTTTGAAAGAGTTATTTAGTAGTTTTCCTATTTGAGGCTGTATCATATGGTTTATGGAGGACAGTGGAAGGTCTTGTTAGGGCAGTTTACCTGACTTGGCTCTTGGGGCTTTATCCTGTCACCAAGATCATTACTGTGATACCTTTCATGTGATTCAGCTCTGTTTCTCTATTTTACATGGAAAACTAAGGTCTGACTCATATCCCACAAACAACGTTAGGATGACAGGCTTAGTTGTGTGTTGGAGGAAAAAACAATTAGCAGCTTCTCTTATGGTTGTTTTCTGTAATAATCTAACTAAATAAAGTATAAATACTGGGGGGGGGAGGGGGGAGGATTGAATATAAATAAGAAATTTAATTGCCTATTATAATTTATTAAAATCAATGTCAAGAATAAATCCTTGAAGATGAAGCTTCACATGTGCATATGATTACTCCCGTGCCTGTTTGCAACTGAAATAAGTTGTGATTCATCATGAATTAAGTTTGAATTAATTAGAGAATCCCTGGTCTGCAGTGGCCACCCCGTTTTCCTTTAGATATTCGATGGTTTGGGGAAGATAATGGCTATTGGCACACACAGTGGTGCAACAGACCCATAACCAGGTTTGTCCACTTTCTCCAGAGACGACGCTGTGTTGCGACACCAGAGAGTGTCGTAATATGGAGAAGCCCCAGGAATGAGGATGGGATGTTTTTCATAATGCAGTTTCCATCCTGCCATCTTTTGGTTATTAATTGCAGTTTTCAGTGCAAACAGAGATATATCTGGATCAAGGCTTGGCATGGCTTGGCTGCTCACAACTGGTATCTAAGCAAATTAAATAACACCCCGGGCCTCAGCGAGCTCGATGGGGCTGCAGGCTGTGGTGAGTAGAAGGCAGTGGTCAGTGTCCAACAGAGAGAGCATCTATGTGTCTGCTAGGATGCTCAGGATCACAGTTAAGCACGGGAAGGTCAGTGGCCTTAATGAAACATGATCAGAGCTCAGAACCTGCTCATGCTCTGCTGTTCCATGTAACATCAAGCAGGTACAGCCTCTTCTGGGAAAGGGAAAGCAGAAAACAAGAGAGAGTCATGCAGCTTTAGGTACCATTCCTCTGTGAACCCATAATAATCCTGGAAGGTACTGTCTGGGTAATAATGTAGCAATTAAAAGAAAATATTGGTATTTGATTAAACTTGTCAATCAACCAGAAGTGAACTTTCCTTATCAAGAGGAGCTGGATTTGATTTTGCCACTTGGAAATGAAGGTTAAAGACTCACGTGGAATAAAACTTTAAATAAGAAAGAGGATTTGAATTAAAACATGTGAGGCAGAGAGAGAAAGAAAGGTCCTCAAAAATCATCTGAGTATGATTCACAGGAGGAGAAGAATGTAAATATGGGATCAGATTTTTTATTTTTAAAGAAAAGCTATGCAGTGCTAAAGCTCATGGGTAGAAGAGGCACAGGAGGGGTTTTTATGAGGCTAGGGTGTCTATTCAACCCACTTTTCTGCTCTTGATATTTAGTCATTTCAGATAGTCAAAGTCTGGTCAGAAAGCGCATCCACCGTGGGCTATTAGCAAATCTGAGGGAACTGGATGATTGACTCTCATAAGTTTAGGTAGCAGAGG
>JANIJG010022604.1:0-12414 GCA_024611175.1 Megaceryle torquata | reverse complement strand
AAAGCGCATCCACCGTGGGCTATTAGCAAATCTGAGGGAACTGGATGATTGACTCTCATAAGTTTAGGTAGCAGAGGAACAAATGGCTCTTTTGGAGGCTTTGAAAAAAATCCACTTTTTGTCACTTGGTGGCTATGCCAGTAACACAGAGACTTGTGCCCTCCTGCATCTCCTGCCTAAGCCCGCAGAGCCCTTCTCCTGCCCCAACATATCTGTGCCAGGACCTGTCCTGGGTGCCTGGGACTGTCTTCTGGTAAATCCCAGTGTGCTGAACTCAGTGCTCAGACCTGTGTGTTTGGTTTCTTTCAGACTTGTTCCCAAGATACATTGATTTTCATGGATTCAACTTCTGATCCCTGGATGGCTTCTTCATCCCAACTCAGGTATGTCTCCAAGGGTTGGTGTCTCGGGGATTTATAGTAAAATCACTTGCATTTTTATCAAGTCTCTTTTCCTAAATGTGGCTGAACCATTTTGGCTGAAACTAAAACAAATCACCGAGGCTCAGGCCTGCACAACAGAAAATGTTCAGCACAAAACCTGACATTTGGAAATCATAGAGATAACCAGCAAAAACCACAGCCATGGTGTCCAGCCCATGGCAGCCTTCTCTTGACATCTACTGACTTTGGATCAGGCTCTCCAAGAGTAAGCTTGTGATGAGAGGAATTTAAGGATTTCTCCAGCTCCCAAAATATGAAGTCTTTGCTGAGAACAGTTGGGCACACTCCATTTTATGGGCTGCTACCTGCTATCTAAAGCTTCCTTTGAGATTTTCTTTCCTTCCTGCTCCCCAGTCACTAATGAATTTTTAGGTGAGGGACTGGAGAGAAGACAGGTTTGCTACAGGAATCTGCTGAGAAGAATTAGGTAATTTTAATCCTAAAGGAAGTTTGACAAAGGTTTGTTTTGTGCAGTTACAACTTCTTGGCATGAAAAAAAACCAACCACACAGGAAAAAAAAAATTAAAAGGTTTTCTGATCTTTTCCCTTAACAAGAAAGCTTTTTCTGTTTGTTTGACTAATATGGGTAAGTTACCACAGTCTAGTTAAATGAAGCCTTGACTCTCCACCCCAGACTCCACCTGTAGCTGCTTGAATACTTTGGTATTTCGTTACCTGTCTGCGTAATTGTGTGAACAGATAGAAAAGGATGAAATGATTTTATTTGGATACATCACTTGTGACAGCAATAATCCAGTTAGATGCAAACATCCAGGTTCCTCGCTGGCCTCAGCCTTTGAGAAGAGTTTTATTTGGTAAAGGAGGGTGCCTGAGCCAATGGCAGGAATGAGGTACTTGGATAAATGATGGAATGGCACTTAAAAGTAGCTTTTCTGTGGTGAGTGAAGATAATTGATTTCTCTTTAAGCCACCACTGGAGCAAGTCCAGGCTCTGGGAAACTCAGTGACTCAGGCACTGGTGGTCTAATGCTACACAGGGCACGTTGGAGGGGTACAAACCCCAGAAACACTTGGATTGATAGGGAAATGGGACCAAATGCTGGACATCTGGGAATATTCCACCTCTGACTCTGCTCCAGTCAGCAACCTCCTTACAATACCATTTGTTTCAGGGGAAATAGGAAGATGTTAAGACTAAGAGAAATCAGAATTCATGAGACTATGCTCTGTTCTGTGCATTAACTCAGAACAGCAGGAGTTGCCAGAAGGTAAAAGGTAATATAAATTGTGTTAGAATAAAGAAGATAAAATCCATTAACTGCTCTATTTATTTTTATTATGATGATTTTTTCTTTTTTTTTTTTTAAAGTTTGATTCTGCTAAATAACTTCCTGGGCTGTTTAGGATAGTTGGTGTTTGTTGTGCTTTGTGGCAATTAGAGTTTGGCTCCTGGGTTTGGCTCCTGCATTGCTCCACATCCATCAGTCCTGATGCACAGAAATGCAGGATTACACCTGAGCTGACTTTCAGCTCCAGGGTTTGATGGTGTGTCCAAAACAAGGCTAAATGTAGGGAAATGTCTGTAGAATGGCAATGCAGCTCCCTGCAGACACTGGAAAACAGATCTGCTGCCACTCCAAAATTCTTCCAACTGGGGGATGTTGAAATCTGTGTTCTGAATTCTTGGGTATTCCTACAGGCTGCCCAAAAATATAGCTTTCCATGGAACAAACTGGCAAATATCACAAGACCAACTGCAATTTCACAAGAATGTACTGAATGGCCAGTGTCAATGGAAAAGTACTTTATACGTTGCCAGAGATATTTTGAGGCAGAAATAAAGAAAAAGAAGAAAAAAACCCCACCATCCCAAGCAAATAATTTCCTATCCACTTATGGTTCCTTATTATTTCCCTCTGAAGAATTACAGGAATCAAAATCAACAGATATAATGAAACCCATATTAGCAATAGGGGCAAATGCTGCCAGAGCATGCAGTGGTAGGTGCCACCCAGCACGGTGAATGGTGTGAACTGGGCTGGAAGGTTTCTGCTAGGTTGAGGACTTGTTTTAAACTTTCTTCTTTAAGTATTCTTGTGCTCAGTGATTGGTTTCTCCATTAAGTGAATTGCCCACTCCCCAAAATCTTGGGGTTTTCTCCTCATCTGTCTTCCTGGACATGTTTCTGGATATTTCTATTGTATCATCTGTGATAAGCACAAAATTTGCCCATCGAAAAGCTAAATGAACTATTCCTCGTTATTGCTGAGAAAATTGTTTGTTGTCTGTTGTGATCTAACCTGGAAGAAGGAATTTTTCCCTGTAGAAACTGCACTTTAAAGTCTGTCAAAGTATTTTGATGGTGTTTGTGGAGGCCTTAGCCCAGGACTGCCCTCAGCACCCACAGCAGGAGAAACAGGCTGCTCCTCAGCTCCCACCAGACCAGAGAGCTCTGCTCTGAGGAACCAGACTTTTTCCCCCTTGTTGTGGTAGCTCACAATTCACCTTTCTGCTGGGAGGTTTTGCGATGCACCTGGATACAAGAGGGATCTAGGGTTGGCTTTGTGGAGGCTGAGGCACTTTGCTCTGGTTCTCATTATTTGCTCTGACCTCATTAATGTTTATCAATATGTAAAGGGTGAGTGTCAGGAGGATGGAGCCAGGCTCTGCTCAGTGACGTCCAATGATAGGACGAGGGCCAACGGGTACAAGCTGGAACATAGGAGGTTCTATGTAAATTTAAGAATAAACTTTTTCATGGTGAGGGTGACAACTGGAACAGGCTGCCCAAGGAGGTTGTGGAGTCTCCTTCTCTGGACACATTCCAAACCCGCTTGGACGTGTTCCTGTGTGATCTGCTCTAGGTGATCCTGCTCTGGCAGGGGGTTGGACTTGATGATCTTTTGAGGTCCCTTCCAACCCCAAACATTGTGTGATTCTGTGGTTCAGCAGTCAAAGAAGCAGGGAGGTGAGAAGCTCTACCCAGCTGGAGGGAACAGCAGCTCCTCTCTGTCCTCAGCAGGAGAAGCAACACTCAATGCTCCCTTCACGGCCACTTGTACATTCAGCTCCCGTTCCTCTTGCTAGACGTTGCTTCTTCATATGCAAAGTCTGGAAGTTAATCCCACAGCCTAGACCAGGCAGCCATTAGTCTGCAGGCACATACAGACTTTCCTTCTTGAGTCATATGTTGTTTTCTTTGATAATTTTTTTTTAGATGCATCTGTGTTTGCTTTAGGACCCAGACTAGAGCTATGTACTCTTCAGCAGACGCTGGGGCTTATCCTGAGGTCTTCCATGTGTTGTTTTCATTAGCATCCTGGTTGTATCCTGGAGAAAAAAATATCCACTGTTAGAAATACTATGTGGCCAACAGGATCATATATTTGTATTATACAACCCAGCAGTGGGGTTCCCCTTTCTGGGAATCCTTTGTTCTGGGAAAGTAGTGCCAAGGCAGCGAGATTGATTTATGTCACCAATAGAAACCAACCACTCATCGCAACATTTCACAAACAGAGAACAGCTCCAAGGATCTTGGTACAGAAATGACTAATGCTACTGTCCCCAAGCTCCACACTCCCTCCCTCTGCACCCAGCCACAGGGGATGGAGTACGGACACATTGTGCTGTACTGCATGGGGTTTGTTACCAGGTTAGGCTGGTTGACCTGCTTGTGAGTCTCCTTTTGGAGAGCACTGGTGCATGAAGTGACCCAAAATGTTTTTGGGAAGCAGAGGAATGCAACAGAGCCAAAGATGTGGAGTTTTAAAAATAAAATAATAACCCCCCACACCTGCTTGCAACCTGGGAAAGTAAATGGGGGGGGGGCATATGCTTACCTTGGTCCTGCACTTGGGTCACAACAACCTCCTGCAATGCTACACACATTGGGGAGAGCAGCTGGAAAGTGGCTGGTGGAAAAGGACCTGGACATGTTGGTTGACAGGCAGCTGAATATAAGCCACCTTGTGCCCAGGTGGCCAACAGCATCCTGGCTTGGATCAGCACTAGTGTGGCCAGCAGGACTAGGGCAGGGACTATGCCCCTGGACTGGGCACTGGGGAGGCTGCAACTTGAATATTGGATTCTGTTTTGGGCCCCTCACTCCCAGAAGGACTTTGAGGGTCTGGAGCATGGCAAGAGAAGGACAACAGAGCTGGGGAAGGATCTAGAGCACAAGTCCGGTGAGGAGTGGCTGAGGGACCTGGGGTTGTTCAGCCTGGAGAGAAGGAGGCTCAGGGGAGACCTTCTGGCTCTCAACAACTCCCTGACAGGAGGTTGTAGGATGGTGGGGTTGGTCTCTTCTCAAAAGTAACAAGGAATAGGACAAGAGGAAATGGCCTCAAGTTGCACTGTGTGAAGTTTAGCTTGGACATGTGGAAAAATTTCTTCCCCAGAAGAGTTGTAAAGCTCTGTCTCAGGCTGCCCAGGGCAGTGGTGGAGTCCCCAGCCCTGGAGGGATCTAAAAGCCATGGAGATGTGGTGCTGAGGGGACATGGGTTAGTGGTGGACTTGACAGTGCTTGGTTAATGATTTGACTCAGTGATCTTAAAGGTCTTTTCCAACCTAAATGATTCTATGATCATATGTATAGACGCTGAGCTCTGCCTAATTTGATCAAGATGTGGTGCCTGCATCTCTGAGAACACCACATGTGCTCCTTTTATTTAATATGGTTCCATCTTAACTTAAAATACTAGGGATCAAACTATTCTAGGTGATCACAGAACAGCAAGGAGAAGCTGTTTACTGGCGGGTTTCCGTTCCCTCTGCTGAAAGGCGTTTGTTGTGTGGCCAGGTCGGACATCCCAGCTCCCCAGAGCCTCAGCTCCACAGATGAAAGGGGAGGGGCAGGGCTGGCCACAACCCAGCAGCCACCAGATCAAAGCCCTGCGCACATCTGCTGGGGTTCAGCAGGGTCTCCCTCCACCAGGCACCAGGGGCTGCCTGGGCTCAGCCAAGGTGGGAGCTCCGCCTGCCGCGACAGAAGGCAACCGCAAAGCCAGCCGCACATTTCAGGCATCAGGAAGATATTCTGGAGATGAAAACCATAAGGATTAAGCCAGAGGTGTGTTCACTGGGGCAGAATTATACAAGCAAGACTTCAGAACACAAGGGAGCACCTTTCCTTTCTCGGTATTTATATTTCAACTTATGTTTTCAGATCTGAAATTCATGCAAAATTTTCTTCTTTTCCCCAACGTTGGGCACTGTTAAGATTCAGATGGGCTAGACTTGACTAGACTCTGCTTTGCCCAGAAAGGTTGGACCAGATGATCCTTCAGGTCCTTTCCAACCTGGTATTCTGTGATACCTGAGATGCAATGGTAAAGAACAGAACCTAAGCGATCAGTTTTGTTTGCAACCCTCATGCTGACATAGAGGTCAAGAATGTGTAATAACATGACTTCACTCACTGGATGGCGAGGCTTCCGCGACTATAATAACCATCATATAATGCCAGAAGTGGGTGTAAGTTGTTATCAATGGTAGGACATCCAGGGATCACGAGCAAAGTGACTGCATTAAACATTTTGGTTGAGGTTCAGATGTCACATGGAAGAACACAGAGCCTTGAAATGAGATCCAGCCTATCTTGACGACACCAGTTTGCACATCACTGGTACGACTGATGGAACCACGCTGGTTTGCACCAACGGGGATCCTGGCGCTTAGAGATGTGGTTGCAGGAAAGGAAAATAGCTGTTGCAAGAGATGCATATTCAGCATTTCTGGTCAGAACAGCGTGAAAAGAACAAATTTCTTCTCACACACAAGCCTGAAAAGAACTAAGTGGCTTTTGCTAAATGCTGATCAAGAAGCCTGCAGAGAGGAATCCAGCTCAAGAGAAAATTCACAGATGAAAATCACGACATGGGAAAGGGAAATGGATAGTAAAAGGAAGGTTACCTGGGCACTGTTCACTTCGAATGGAGTGGTAATGTTGCACACTCATGTGCCGGAGGCTCTTCTTCATTTCTGAAGCAGCAAAAGGAGTTTTAACGTTCTCTGATGCTAATTAAAAATGTATTAGTGGCTGAAAACAACGTTAGCTCTTGGCCTTGAGAAACTGCCCCTGCCGCAAACATAATTGTAATAAAAACTGAAACACTGAAATAAATGTTAGAACATTTAAAAATCATAAAGCCTTCCCTGTTTCCACTTCTGTAATAAATTAAAAGCGTGACAAATTTCAGCCAAAGACACAAACATTAAGAAATTGTTTGGCAAATTACTTTTTTCAAGCCTGGCATCTCTAGCCTGAGGAGAGCTTTGGAAAGGTCACAGGAATTTGTCCCATGAATGGCCTCTCTTCAAGCCCAAGGGGGTAAATCTGTGGATCTGGGACACCACGATGCTGGCCCGAGGAAGACAAGATGCCAGCTCATAGGAAACTTGCCTGTTCTTTGCCAGGTGAGCTGTGCCACTTTCTCACCATCGCCACGTGTGTAGATATCTTTGCTCAGGGAGGCACCTGAGCATGTGTTTAAGTCTCATTTCAAAGGAGTGTTAAGTCCTTTCCTAGAGATGGTTTCCTGAACCGCAGCCAGAAGTGATGACATAAGTTGTTACAATGAGTTGGGTAGAGACATGAGCACACTGTGAGCTCCAGGAAGCCTGATATTGCCAGCAAGTCTGGACCCTCAGGCTCTCATGCTTTGAGGATGGACAGACTCTGCCCAGCAGGTCAGAAGGAGGCAGCAGGTTTTGCACGCTGCCTTCTCAGCGTACAGCCCACAGATCACAGCACCAGCCTTGGCAAGTTCCCCTTCAGCAGGAAAAATTGGGATATGCAGAACAGATAAGAACCAAAATGTCAAACCTCTCATTTGGCACACTATGTGCAGATCACAGAGCTCATCTTTAGGTGCCTGAGTTTGTAAAACCCCATCATCTCTGTGTGTGCAATCATTTCTTCTGAGAGCAGAAGGTCCCTCCTCTTTCCACCCATACAGAAGCATAGAATTTTTAGGTTGGAAAACACCTTTAAGATCAATGACGCTCTGTGTCAGAGGGATCTGTGCAGCTCCTGCATCTTTGTGTGTCTAAATTCTTTCTTTCTCACAGTAAAGTAGGGGATGCAGCAACAGAAATGTTTTTATTTTACCTTGGCACTTAGAGGTGCCAAGCTTTGGGACTCTCTCTCATTCCTAACCCACCCCAAGCAGGAGGTGTAAGTCTTAGCACGTCACGCTGGGTATAACGCACTGAAACGTCCTCCCCAGCAGGCAAGGCACAGGGTGAGCCAGTCCAGTCTAGACGTGATGTGGACTTTGAACCCTTGTTCCTTAGGAGGACCTCCTTCTTTGCCTAAATAGAAGAACAAAACCGAGCAAAACCAGTGAGTTTTCATCTGGGTAGAACCCCCTGGTCCCCACTGCAGACAGAAAGGAAGGGTTATGGTCCCACAAGACACCTGGAGAAAACAGGTAGCGCCTTTCAGGTTCAAGGATGCCTTTTATTTTCTGCTCGAGCAAAATGGAATCAAGTGTCTGTGCAACCAGAATGAAATGACGTTTGAGCAAAAGCTAATTTTATACCCATTCCCACTAAAGGAAGGATTTCAGTTCAGCAAACATCATCTCCTGGCTCTCTTAACAGCACCAATTTCCACTCAGAGAGAACAAACACATCTTTGCTCACGTAAGAAGACTCATGGCTCAGTCTTTTCTTGAGTGACTTTGCCACATATTAGCCAGAGGGAGAGAGCTAAAGCTTATGATGAAAATAACTCCCATCAAGAACAAGTGCTTGAGGGGCTTAAAATACAATTTTATTAACTCTCTGTCAATGTTCAGTTCAGGATAAATGCCCATTTAAGAGCATTAGAGATGCCTTTCCTCAGAAGAGACTTTTGCAGGACCTTATCCTTCCCAATCTTCTCACCAGCTGCTCAACTCACTTTGAAAGGGTGAAAGAATAAACAGTTGGAAGGGCTTTGAAAGGATACAAGTGGAGGCAACACGTCAGAGGCTACACTTCAGATCCTTTTGCATGGAGTCTGCAGCAGCTGATGCTCAGAGCAAGAAGAGGAACAGCAGTTGGAGGGACTGTGAAGCATCCCAGTGATGAGCAGGTACTTGCTTGATATTTCAAATTGTTTTGAAAAGGAAGTGAATGTCTTCGTTGGACCATCTGCTTCTGTGGCAGCAGGACCCTTGGTTGTGCCCCAAGGGGGGGATGCAGGATTCCACAAAGAAGAGTGAAGAATTTGGCTGAGCACAGACAAGAGATGGCTCCCACCTGCAGGAACAAGAGCCAGGTGTGATGAAAAAATGACTTTAACAGACTAAGCATAACACTGCTTGGTTGTCTTTCTGACACTGGTGGATAGGGAGAGTCTTCATTTGCTATGCATTTAATTGATTCATTTTGTGGATGAAGCTGCAAATGGAACCTGAACCCCTCTTGGTGCTTCTGGGTGCTGTGACTGAACTCAGCATTCAGGATTGTCAGCTTGAAGACTGTAAAATTTATATTTAATTAGTGATGAATGCTCCTTCCTCTGGCCAGGCAAGAGGACATGATGGTCGTCCAGGGGCAAGGGTGAAATGTCTCCTCCCAGCAGGATCTAGAAGACAACATCAAAGCACCTGATGGCCTCCTTCCCAGTCAGGTGTGTCAGGAGGACGTCTTCTCTGGGCCCTGACTCCATATCCCCACCTGCTGGAGTTTTGTTTTCCTAGGTGTCCACCTAGGAAATCCATCCTCTCTAAATCCCCAGTGGCTGTCAGACAACAAAGAAGATCTCTGGTTCCTAATGCCAGAGAGCAGAGAAATATGGGAAAATGCTTTGCTAGGCTGTGAAATCTTTTAAGATCCCTTCAGAGATTCAAAAAAAGTAGAGCAGAAGTGTGTGTCCCTGAGCCCACTCTGATGGGAGCACCAGGACTGTGGGTAGAGGAAGATCCATGGCAGGTCCTGTGTGTCCCCACACAGGGGCCACAGTGCAGAGGGAAGGGAAGGCTGTAATCCCCCCAGACTCCCTTCTGCCCTGGTAAAAAAACCCTGCTTTTGAATTACTTTTCTGACATTGGCACCCCTTCATCTGTTTATTTTTGACAGCTAACATTTTCTGAACCTAAATGTCATCTCAGCTGTATTCTCAGAGCTTAATTCATTCTGGTCCCATAGCCATTCTTTTATGCTTATAGAATATATTTTGAATTAGGTAAATTAGGTTTCACTCCGTTGTCTATGGCTGTCAAGTCATGATGCTTTTGACTTTCAGTTGCAAATTGTGTGCAGGTTTGAGAAGCAGCACAGTAAGCTGATATTTGAAGCATGAATTAGATTTTTAATAGTCAAAAAAAAAATGCTAGGAAGATGAGACTTATAAATGACTTCAGACATGTGGCCGTAATTATTACATGCATTTGATTTCTGTATACATATATAGGGATTTTTAGGAGGCTGGTTGCTATGGTAACTTCTTTACTGCATGGTCCATATGTTGCTTCTGAAATTCTTTTTCCTTAATGGAAAATTACACCCATGGACATGGATGGCATTTGTAAATCTCCTAAAAAAGCAACAATTTTCCCTTTCTTCCTAAATGTCATCAGCTGTGCAATGAAAGCCTTTGAAGTTTGATTCTCTCCCTTGTCAGTTCACCAAGCGAGGGACGTGAATTGCATCCAAACCTTCCCTTCTCTGCCTTCAAACTTTTACCTTGCCTTGGTGGAAGCTTGCCTTATAGTTAACCCCCTGAGTTTTTTCATGGGAGGAGGTCAGAAAAAGTTGCTTTCAAAAATAGCTCTCTCCAGGTGACAGCTGAAAGTGTAGCAGGAGAGGAGAGCTTGGACACCCATCCCAATACGAACTCAGTCCTCCGGATGTGAATGCATTTGGATTTTCTGTCCCCAAATCAAACCAGATGACTAAATGTTTCATTGGTTTGAGTTTTTCTTCTGTTTTTCCTTGGCTTTTTATGAATACACACCTCAACAACCACAACTGCAGCACCGGAAGGCGATTGGTTTCATCAGTGCTTTCACAAAGAGGTTCCAACCTCTCCTTTGGGACCAAGGCTTGCGAGCTCTGCTCCGTCCCATAGCAGAGTGGAGGAACTATAGTGAGTTCCTGGCTGTGAACCATCCCTGGACCACTCCATCCCCCAGTTTGCCAAAGCAAGTGACTGCTTTGCTGCCTTGGCTGCGTGCACGCTGTGATGCGTGGCTTCTTGGAGCAGCTTTCTAGTATCATGGTTACATCATTGCCATTGATTTAGGAAGGCAAATTTTCCCACATTCTGCCTGAATAAGGGTGAAAGTAGTATTTCTGAATGAAGAACGAGAACTGGTTCTAAAAATTGCCATGGAGCAGAATTATTGTCTTTTGGGTAGCTCAGGATGTCACTGTTGTACAAAACCGACCAAAAAGCTGGAAAGCAGAAGAAGCTGAGCTCCAGGTGCAGGCACAGCTGGAGCACGGTGTACTGGTGGCTCTTGGGGTGATTGGGGCAGCAAATCAGAGCTATTCATACACATACTGGTGCTTACTGATGTGGTTTTTGTTGGCTTTGAACTTTTAAACAGTTTTTCTATTCTAGTGTTGTTTCTCTATTCATCTGTTGGGATTGAGGAAAAAAAAAAACCAAACCAAGCCCAACTACCTGCACTCTTGCAATCAATTGCTTTTGCCTGGTCTGTTTTTGAAGTTTAAGCCAAGGGGTTAGAAATCCACAGTGGAAAACTCCAGCACTGGAGCTGATGGAGCAATTCCCTGAGCCGACAGCCAGGCTGGACTGTCTGGCGTGCCCACGCTCCCGCTGCGCTCAGCATTTCATTGCTGCCATCAGCTATGAATACAAGCACAGCTGTAAAATATGGATTTCAGTGAGGTTGGATTAAGGGTGGATTTAACTCTGTGTATCTGAAGTTTACCAAAAATCCAGAGCCATTTCAATCTATTTTTAATCTCTTTTTTTTCCCCCAGCAATACTTATTAATGGCTGTGGTTTGGAAGCAACCACCTTTATATACCTAAAGAGTCTGTGAATATTGGCTATTCAGAAACCTTTCCCGGCGCCTTACACAGCTGCACTTCTGTTTTACATTGGAGAGGTTTGACACCTTAGCAGTAGAAAGTTATAGGTTTTATCCCTAAAACTTCCCAAATGCAGTTTCCATTATTAACACGATTGTGACAGCTATACTTTGTTTATATTGCTTCACCTGGGGCACATAAACTTAAAGGACTGAAAATACCTCTGTGCAATAAAAGAATTTTATATAATTGCTACCTCTTGCTGTAAGGGACAGCTGGCCTTTGAAAGTTGGGAACTCATTTACGTCATTGAAGTAAAATGTAAGCCTGGGGTTTAAATGACTGTAATTTATGTTTCTGAAGCTCAAAACACAAATATATCTGTCCAAAGGGCAAATACCTTTCCAAACAAACTAATACTCATAATTCAACTTGGAGAACATATATATCCCCTTATAGGAGGCTGTCCAGCACTGCTGGTTTCTTTCCATACCTCTTCTCTTATTATCGGTGGTTTGTTATCCCCAGTGTTAAAATTGCTATGGTCAGCTTCCTAATTCCCCTGTTTTAAAGGTTTCTCAATCTGCTGTTTAAGGCTGGACCACATCCCCGTGCAGGCACCGAAACTACCACCCACTGTCACTGGGGGCTCTGACTGGTCCAGCCCACCAGGTAGATGTGGCTGTGTCATCGAAGCATCACTGAGAACAGCTAATTTCTTGTGCCTGGGCAAAAATCAGCATCTTGTGAGGAGAGTAGCTAGAAATCACCTCCCCCAGTTCTTGTGCTGAGCATTTTCTTGTCACTGTCTCCAAGCATTTGTCTGAACACCATTTGTATATAACTTCAGGTTTAGGGCCCAGTTCCAAACAGATGTTGCTTGTTTAGCTTTTGTACTTTTTTTTTTTTTTTTGGTTTTTTTTGTTTTTAAAGGCAAAAAAAGGTGTTGGATAATTAAAAAATTGTCTTGTTTTTTTGCATAAATAAATGTTGCAGAAAGAAACTTTATCTCTTTTA
>JANIJG010022603.1:0-68874 GCA_024611175.1 Megaceryle torquata | reverse complement strand
GACTTTCCAGCCCCACCTGGATCTGTTGCTGTGTGGGCTGTCCTGGGTGACCCTGCTCTGGCAGGGGGGTTGGACTCGATGATCCCCAGAGGTCCCTTCCAACCCCTGCCATTCTACAATTCCCATTGACAGCAATTTATTTTATGAATTGGCTCAATAAATAATAAAACAACAAGTTATCTTTTACTACTAGGAACATCATATCTTTTACAATTGCTATATTTAGTTGTGCTTTCAACACTGAAGTTCATCCTTTTATATAAAAGTTCTATATAGACTCATAGAAAGGTTGGAAATGACCTTCAAAATCATCAAGTCCAGCTGTTTGTCTAAATATTATCAGGACCACTAAACCATGTTCTCAAGTGCCACAGCTGGATCTTTTTTGAAGCCCTCCAGGGACAGCGATTCCACCCCGTCCCTGGGCAGCCTGTTCCGACACCTCGCCACTACCTGGTTAAAAAAAAACTATCTCCAAATAGCCGACGTGAATTGGATGGAGAGTGCTGATGTGAATCATGACAAAAGGTTAGAGAAAGCCACATCTAAAGCGAAAGATAAAGCTGGATGACTCACAGGATGACTCCTATGCTGAAATCTACAGGCCCGCTTGTGTATTTCCGTGAGCTCCTGTTTTCCTGCTTGCAGGAAAATGTTGACAGTTTCATGTGCTTTTAAAGGTCATTTGTTAACATTCCTTAAGCGTGAATATAAAGGTGTTGCTCCGTGTGAAGACTAAATCCCACACTCGGGTGTACACCATGCTACCTGGTGAATAGCTTTGGCTTTCTGCAAAAACTGTGGGGTTTTCTTTTCGGTCAGGGAAGAAACATACAATAATTTGTTCACCTATTTTTATTTCATTACATTCAGATCTTCCTTTCAATCTTACTCTTTACAAATTCTACTGTGTCATCTTTTAATTTTCTGTTCTGCTCAAGTGGAAATTATTTTCTTTAGGATAACTAAACAGTGCAGGAAACTGGTAAGAGAACACAGCCTCTTTCATTTCTAAACCCCTGATTCAAATCTGGGCTGATTAGAGCACAGACCAGAAATTGTTGAAAAGCCATCAGTATGGGAGAACAGCTCCAGTGTAAAGACATGAGGGTCTTATACCAACTCGTAACGGACAGGCACTCACAGAAGGTGCAACATCATTAGTAATGCTCATGACTTGTATCTCTGTTGGTCTCTTCAGTGATTGCCAGCATCCTCCTGGTCCAGAAGGCAATAGATTTCCACTCCTAAAACCAACTTCCTCCAGAAAAAAAAAACCAAAACAACAAACCTGAAATATTGGCATTATGATGCAAAAATGTTTTGCATGTGACTACTATGCTACATCCCCTTTGCGCTTCCATCTCACTTCTTATGACCACCCAAAAATCAAATCCACCTAAGACTCCTGCTCTGATTTTCTGATACTGCATCGATGGGGGCTCCTGTAAGTGTTTGAACAACTATCTTGCTTGTTGCTTTCATTACTACATTGTGGTGCAGCAAGAGCACAAAAAGCCATCAGAAACATTTCTGAAATCACGCTGTTGTCATCATTTTCTGAAAAAATACAGAACAGTTTGGGTCGGGTCTTAGTACTACGGGGTATGCTAATATAAATGGGGTGATCAAACAAAGACTGCAGTCCTTGTACTGGAACAGAACACAGTTGCAGTAAAAATGCCACTTTTAGTCTAACCTGTCAATTACATCTCTCTGCTTTTTAAGACTTGGTAATATTTTATTTTATTTTTTAGTTAGTTTACACTGGTTTTAGCAAATTTAAGCCTTGATAGAGATGGCAATTTTAATGAGGTGTGATTTGTTGCATATAAAAGCAGAAAGCATTCAAACTGCCAGGAAAATTAAATTACAATGGGAAGAAATCTGCCAGGGTACATTCCTGCAGCCTTGAAGTAATAACAAAGCAAACGAGCAGAAGCTGCGTGAAACAAAAGGCAATCAAAATTTACGTTTGGTTTTGGGGCTTATTTATTTATTTTTTAAATACCTATGCAAATGGGAGGAATATATTAACACAGCTTCCAGCTAAGAAAAAGTTATTTGCTTGGCTGACAAGAAGCAAGTAATGCTTCTTCCTGAACAGTCACATGAAATTTAAGCGAAACAAAATAGCCAACAATAGAAATGGAATAGCAAAATTCCCTGCCTCCCACAGTCAGCTGTTCATGGAGGCTCAAAGGATGGATCCAAAAGTAGGTCCATTTCTTCAGTTATATCTCTTGAAGTACTTAGAAGTTGTTCTTCCTACAAACCACTCTTCTCCTCCATCTCTGGACCCCTGTGCTTACAAGACTATTTCTGCAACCCTGCTAAAGAGATTGCAAGGGACCTGAGTATGGCCTCTGATCGCTGCCCTGAGGTCAGCGGGGCACGGGAGGGGAACATTATGCCACAGGCATAAAATCAGCACCCCACCAATCTCATTTACTCCGTTCAAGGAGAGCAATAAAGTCAAATCCTGTATTCAAGCTCTTCCCACTTCCAGGGTCACTTGAATCAGCGCTTTGACTTGTTCCCACTGCTGATGTTTCTGTCCCTGGTGACAGTAGGTGCCCTCCCACCTCTTAAGGTCCAGTTGAGAGCCAGAGCTCTGGGTCCCAAATGCACCTCCAATTTCACAGGGTCAGTAACAGCTCTTACTCCTTTCGGAGCCAAGTGTAACTTTGTGCTGCTTGGAAGCGACCTGCTGAAAATTTGTCAGCTGTGCAATTCAGACCTGTTTGGCTTTTAAAGGAGTACAACACTGGCTGATAGATTTCATATCAGTTATTTGGTTTTCACAGTTTGGCTGAAGTTTATTTGTACGGTTTCCTAAATTGCAATGCTTTAACAACAAAAAAAACCAACAAAATCTCAGCGTGTCATCACGACTCCAATAACTTAGCACATCACTCTTAGCAGAATTTCATTAAATGACTCAAGCTCACTGGCAAAATATTAAAAAAAAAAGAAATCAAGTTTTAAGTAATAAACATTTTCTATGGGGTTTGTTTCACAAATTCCTAAAGAGCTTAATCAATTCTCACTCATATTTCTGAACAACAGACAAAATCTTCTGGCAGGAGAACGCCTCTCAGCAGTTCAGCACGGGGCAGTCGCTGCCTTAAGCCAGGCTGGGCTGCCAGGAGCTCTCCCGCAGGCGAGGCCAGTGCTCCCAGTCCAGCCTCATCTGCTGCCTCATCAGGCACAGGCTGCTGGGAGAGGCCGGGACAGGTCAAGAGCACAGAAGCTGAATTCACACCACTAGCCTCTTGGTGCTCTAAAAGTCCCTGAGGGCTGCTCTGACTGGGAACGTGGGGAGCTGTTTTAGCCCAGGCTACCCCACAGCCGATGGAGCAAAAGCAGCTTTTATTTTTAAAATGTATAAAATGCAGACTTGGCTCCCTGCTTTAGGCACACGTAGCTCGCTCCCTTTTCCAAGCTGGTCTCATTCCTGCCCCACCAGACTCCCCTGCAAACAAGAACCTGCAGACCCAAATAAGCACGAAACAGCAGCCACTAACCCACCAAACCAGTCACAAATGTCCCTAAAGTCGTGCAAAACCATCAACCACTTCTAGACCTGCTGCCTTCTCTGTCGCTGTTTTATGCAGCTAAACTGTGTGTCTCCTCCAGACAAAGGTTTTCACTGAGACCCAGCAGTCCTGGCCAGGTGTTCAGATAAGCATTTCAGCACACAGTTGAGGCAGCACCAAACACACAAGTATTTTTTTCCCTACAGCATATTATTATAACACAAATTGGACTTCTATCCAAACATTCCACTAAACTCTCTATTAAGCATGGATGGAAACGTCAGTGACACAGAGAATTTTATCCAAGTGTGAAGAATAATGTAGCTGCCTATAACCAGAGTTTTATGGAGACTCCTTTAAAGCAAGCAACTGCCTGCAGAGCGGGGCAGAGAGAGCCCTGCACCTGTCATTGAAATGCAGCCATCCACAAAAGGGAAAGCAGCAGCTTTTCTATCACTAACAACACCACTGTCCACACACTTGGCAAAGAGAGAGATGAGAGAATGCTTTATCAGAATTGTGCTAAGACAATGGCAATCACACGTAAGAGTCGGTGGGGAAAAGGTGCACATTTGAGTCTCAAGCAAGACCAAAACATCATTGCTGTAGAGTGACACAGGGAGCTAAAGAGGCATTCTTTGGTTTCCAAATTATTGCTTTCCTCATGATGCTCTCCACTCAAAAAACCCAGGATGTAGAATAAATCTAGAAATACAGATAGATAAATAATAAAGTATGTTTTATCTTACTATTACTATTTTTCTTAGAGCGGGATCAAGGCTCTGTGGATGCAGTTACCTCCCTCGCCACGCTCTGTTGTGGCAGTGGCAAGGAAGCTGTGCTGGGTCACCTGCCTTCTCTGCCCTCCAAGGCATCCAGCCCTGGACCTGAACACAGCACTTCTGCATCAGCTGCCAGAGAATTCATGTGGCAGTGCAGACAGACTGGACCGCAGCTGGATCAATGACTTGACCATAAATTTGGACAGTGTCTACAGCTGAACGCAGAGCTGAAGGGCTCTGGTTTGGTTTGAGTATGTTTGATTCAAAGATTCAACTAAAAAAATATTTAGAAAGCAGAAGTTTTATGAACATTATTCAACTAGGAACTTAACTTTGTGCTCACAGCAATTTGCAAATGTAATCCTTTGCTAGCACAAATTTCTGCTTTGGCTAGCTTCCCAAATCAAGTCCAGAGACATTAAACTAAAAAGATTATTATTCTAGCTCATCATGGCATATACTAGTACATAGACCAGTAAAGTTCCTCTACATATACCAGCAAAGTCATCATGCTATTAAAACATCTGCAGCACACGTGATTTTTGTTCACTCTCGATACTGATTTTTGATCCTTTTAAGCACAGAGCGATCAAACCGAGTGGTCATTTGATGTAAAAAGGTCACGCGCTGTCTGCAAGCGCACCATGGGCTCCTTTCTCTCCTGTTGAAGAGTTAATAAGATTTCAGAGAGCTGCTTCCTGCCAGAATTGCTAAGAAGTTGCTTTCAGCTACACATAAGGTGCTTTCCTAACCTCCTGTTCCTTGGTGTTCACCTCAGTGACTCACACAGAAGGATTAAAGTTTTATCCTTGAAGTTTACCGAAAGCCGGAAAGTCTCCTTTCCTAAGTTTGCAGAAGCAAACTCTCTAATATTCTTTTCCTAGAATTGCCTCTCGTTCCAAACAACATCAGAAGGTCCCCAGCAGACTGAGGGCTGACAAGAAAAATCACACTGAAAAGATACCTTAGCCCCCAGGAGACTAACACACCTGTGTTATGGCAGCATTGGCACTTACTGAAACTCTACTGGGCTAAAACCCACTTCCAGAGAAAGCACATTTGCAGATTTCCACATCTCCACTCAAATCCCATACTAACCAAAGACGGTGCTGAAGTGAATCTTTGAACGTGACTGCAATAAATCCTGCAAGCCTTAAACTTTTACTACGCCAGCACTTACTCGGCTGCTTTACAGTCTGACTAAAATGAAGAATCCTTATGGGTGACTCAAATAACTTCCTCTTCCAGGGTTTCACACAGACAGGTGAAGAAGATCACACAAGGCAAAATAAAGGATGGAGAACTGGTGCATGCCAACCTCTTCATCTCCTCACTTGTCACGCACACACAGCTCAGAGATATTCCTTTGCTTCAGGTTCATACTTGTACTTCCAGAATATTTTCCTGACAAATTCTAATCAAAGCAGATGGTGACAATAAGGAAAGGCAGTTTATTTGATAGTTATTATCCAATAACTTCGTATCCCACAGTACTTGAAGCTATTCAGAATGGAAAAGATTTTAAGACAAAAGAGTAGGTCCAAAGCTTGCTAAAGTTTAGACCCAAGTTCCCAGCACCAATCTGTGTTCCACTGATGGTGGAAGGATGAGAAACAACTTCAGAATGCCAGATATCATTAGGCATCTGCTTTTAACAGCTCCATATCAATATCTCTCTAGAAATTCCTCTAGCCATCCTGCCCCCTGCTCCCCGCCTTTATTTTATGTTTCCACTGGCATCTCTTGGTACAAACCAAACACACAAACTGGGAAGCGTACGAGGATGTCGAGCCCGTTTCTGCTGAGCATAACGTGCCTGCTAAAAGACAGCAGAACAGATGCTCGTTATCTAGAGCTTTAATCAACTGCACAATCTAAAAGGTGAAAGAACAGCACCGGGAGAAAGAAAGGCAAATCAACCCCAAGAAAGGTTTAGACGTGGCAAGGGTGTGACAGTGCCACAGAGCAGGTCTCTAGCAAAGGCAGGACTAGGGTCAGGGCTCTACCTAAGGCTCTTTATTGTTCATTCACCACTACTTTTGACCTATCCCTTGGTAATCAGGATAAGGCCATTTCATCAACTTGGGAAAATTGCTTGGGATCATTGTGATTCAGTAATAAGTGTAGATAAGCAGAAAGGTGTGGCAGAGAGCTGAAAGAGACAGATAAGTTATTAGATACAGAAGGCAATGCAGAGGCAGCTGTATGTGCCTGAAATACAGAAAGACGACCAAAACTGAGAACAAACCCAGAGTAATTAAACACAAAACAGAGATGTGTCATTAAAAGGAAGATTTTCTTTAAACAAAAAGAGAAAAACTGTTAAAAAATAGAAAAATCTCTTTCACTGCTTCTACCCTGAAAAATCTCATCATTTGATAAGTGGTTTTCTTTACTCATTGCTTGTGCTCGAAAATGCTGACAATCTCAATCACAATGCCAAATCAAGCCAGTACGCAACATCGCTTTCAAGTTGACCTACAGCCCCTTGCTGTCAAGGTCAGCTCTCCTCAATTCCTGTCTCAACTTCTCCATCTCTGACCACTATTCTGCCTGGCAGTTGCCAATGCAGGGACTTTTTGCCTCTGACATTTCATTCTCAAGTGGATTAAAAATCAAACGGTAATTCTGGGGTCTACTCACCCGAATCACAGCATTTACTAACGTAAAGTTCTCCCAATACAGCCCTCCTATGCACACAGTGTACTGCTGTCAGCTAGGAGTAACCCAGTACAGCTTACCAGCCGTGCTGCCCCCAGCCAGCTATGGCTGGAGCAGATGCCACCTGGCCAAAGTCATTGGAGCATTTCACTGGCATTGGTACAACACACACTCCCATCCCAGAGTGTCATAATAAATAAATAGGACCTCCACTGCCTTTTTTTCCCCCCCCTCTATACCATTTGTTTCTGGGCACAGACCCATTTTACTGCAGCCTCCTTAATGCCTTATATGGTTACTTGTTGAACTTTGTAAGGCAAAGAGCTTTACCTCGTTCCTAGGTCTGATACCCAGCTGAAAGGTGTCACTGCAGTACAAAGGCTCCCCAAGGCCAGTGCAAGTTATTTGCACATTCCTCCTCTGTGCTGTTTATAATGGGGTTAAAGTCTTGTTTTGAGCCAATGCACAAGAAAAATGAAGATGTAGGCGTGTTATCGTGCAAGGTAGTGCAGAACAGCCCGTCAAAACAGAATAGGACAATGTACCCCTGCAAGAATCCCCCGGAGAGCTGGACAAAATGCAACAGCAAGGACAGAGAGGTACTCCAACAGACACTTCATGTGTTTGAAGAAAGACCCTGCACCACTTCTGTGGCTTGCTGCTCACCTCACTAAGAGGACATCCGAAGTCTAGGGCTTTGCTCCTGTGTTCGAAAGGTTAATTCATAAAGGGTCTTCAGTACAATGGTTCCCTGAACTTTCCCAGGCAAAGCAGACAGAGGCTGCCCTGGTGGGACTGCAGATGTAAGTGAGGGTTTTGCAACTGTCAGCTCCAGAACGGAGCAGCTGGTGGGCTTGTCCTGTGTGGAGGCTGCAGGCTGAGTCAGTCAGCATTACTCTGTAAAGGCTGTGGCTGAGAACAAAGCTCCTTCTGACACAGACAGATGAACTTGTTGGCCGCAGGTGAATTGTTTACTTTCATTCCAAAACAATTTGCCAAAGCAGAGTTGCCCAAAGAAAACCTCTTGTCCTCAAAACACTGCCTTTGATCGGTGTAAGCTGAAGGAGAAGGGAGCAACAACCAATTCTAACCTTGCCATTTCACTGTACGAGTTCACGAGTGAAAGGTATCTGTTATCTGTGGGCATCTGCACCGCTGTGAGCCGTCAGGTCACAGCCTTCTGATGGGCTGGAACTTTACTGGGATAGTGTTTCCCAGTCACAAGTAAATATGCACAAATTTGCAGGTGCACTTTGTTTTTCTGGTCCAGTCTAAACAGATTCCCTCAGGGCTGCCAGGCTTGGGGACCTAAGGTGGCCTTGGCTGCAGTTTTCCCCTCGATGTGAATGATAGAGTTGACCTACTTCACAAATTAATGCTACAGAAAGGAGAGCAAATCAGCAAAGAGGCAGAGAAGACCCCTCTACTTGGCATTCAGCCCTTTCACTCTTGCTCCCTGACCTGCAGCAGGCAGCAGTCTCAGCCCACTGTCTGTCAAGGCAGACAGAGCAGAAAAAACGTGACAGAAACCAATACAAAATACAAATTGGAGGCTGACACCGGAGAACAACCAACATGCGGTCACATGGTGTAGAAATTTAGCCCGAACCTCCCGAGGCCTACGCAGCGCCTTCCGCACTGGCCCTTCCCTGCCATCGCTTTCCTCACAACCAGCCGGTGAGCCGCAGGAACTTGACAGAAACATGCCAGAAGCAGAACTTCTCATACCCCAGTTCCTCCAGCCGGCTGCAAAACACTTCTCTCAGCCCAGCAAAGTGCTGTGTCAGAATAGAGGTCGCTTACCCTTGAGCAGAGATTTTGTTCCAAACAGAGACAAACCTTCCCCAGACTCTACAAAGCCTGCAGTTCACCACTTACCTATCCAGAGTGTCCTGAGGCACTTTACTCCCTCCAGCTCTGCTGTTGACACTGGCATTCTTGTTGGCAGTCATGGTCATTTCTGCTTTCTAAAAATGTGGATATCTGTGAGAAGAAAAGTCAATTAAGCTTCAACAAGCCCAAATGACAATTAACCTTCAAGATTGCTCTAAGTACTGTGCTGTGTAAAGGTAGAACTCGGAGATGTCTTTCATTCCATGAAATGCAATCAGTCTAGTTATGATCCTGAAAAACTGAACCCTACCCCTCTCTCTACTGCTGCTCTTTCACATCCACAGTCAAGTTTAGCACAGCCTAGGGCTATAAAGGGAAATATCTTTTGGGAATTAGATGTTTGCTTCAGATTCTGGCACGTCCGATCAAGAGAGCCTGATACTGAGTTCACAAAATATCCCAGGTTTGGTGGGGTTCTTCCATCCCTCAGTACACATGAGGAACCCGGTAACTGCACTGTGTGGTACCTGCTTCTGAGAATGCTCATGGGTTTATAGGCTGAAACATCTACTGTGGTTTGCAGCCTTGCCACTCAAAGTCTGACCAGTGGTACCAGTTTTTACAACCCTAACTATGACTGACTTTCTGGTCACACAAAAGCTTTTCTGAATTTTAAAGTGTAGCTCTATTATGGAAATATGTTCTAGTAGTGAAATATATTCAATAGTAAATACATTGAATATCATCTTCAAACCTGCTTGGGTTATGAAAATATTTAGAAAGGAGTTTTTTTTATTGAGCTCAAGACACTTTAAGTAAAATGGTCATGGGACACTTAAGACCTTGGGTAATATCAAGAATCAGTAATGATTCCTAGTTATTCCCTAGTAATTTGGTAACAACTCAAAAGCTGTAAATTTAATTCCAGCCATGGAAAAAACCCTGGATATCCAGTTAAATGCCCAAAAGAGGGGCCTTGCTTCTGTACCATTGCTGCATACCTGCAAAGAAACAGCCCAGTAGCACAGTTGTATTCTGCCCTCCATCCCATAATCTTAATAGCAATGTCGTGCTGTGAATGGAGAAGGTGATCATATGCATATAGGCCAGCACATCATCTCAAGGATGCAAAAATGGTGCAGTCCAATATCCTGCCCCTCTGGTGACTCTATTCCATGTTCCTCCAGATCTTACTAGCAATTTCCTCCGTCGTCGTAATCGCTTGAGAAATATTTTGCCAAACGAAGGAGAAATGTATTTTCATATCAAATGCCAACAGAGTCCCTCACAAAAGGAATGGAACAATACTTATTCCACCTGATGCTACAGGATTTATTTGATTTGGGTCCTGTGGCTCTGCTGGCGTGTGCTTCAGATGGCTTCTGAGAATGCTCATGAGTTTATAGGCTAAAATATCTACTGTGGTTTGCAGCCTTGCCACCCAAAGTCTGACCAGAGCCACCAGTTTTTACAACCATTAACGGCATAGCTACTGCAAAATGAAGGAGTATTACAAAACTTCATGTTTACTCAAACCCACAGTAAGTCCGGACTGCCTGAGAAGCCAACTGGAACGCGATGCTGAAAAGCAAACTGGGCACTGACAACGCACAAAATGCTTATACTAACAGACCCATTGCAGGGAAGAGGACGTTCTCTAAACCACTTTATTCCAAACAGTTCTGCCACAAACAAGGTCAGAAAATCTCCTGCAGATTGCAGATCCAGAGTCAGGCATGCCGACCGCAGACTCCGGGTCTACTTGTCCTCTGGTTGTCTTGTGTACCTCAATTTTCCCAGGTTAAGTGAAGATATTTCCCCCCTGACCAGCTGATTAGGTTTTTTCTACACTGCAGTTCCCTAAATTACTCCAGTGTCCCGTTGTTATTGTTAGTGCTACATTATCAAGATAACAGGACTGTTAAAGAACTGCCTGTTCCGACTGGAAAAGGGCTTGCTTGGGAAAAGAAAGGAAACCCGCTGCTGCTGGCCAAGCTTTCTAGGACTGTACATTCCACAGGGAGCCAGCAGCTTTTTTAATGTTTTCCACTCCCCAGTTCAATACTGTTACATAGATTCAAATCACTTATTAGCAGCTCCAGAGAGAAAAGTAAGCTGTATAAATGTGAATAACACCAGTTAGCACATGTTCCATTCATTTTCCAAGATTTGCTTTCCTGTTCAAGACCAAAATAAGCTGAAGTGACCCTCAAAAAGATGGGATACAGAGCTGGCACGTGAAGAAAAGAGAAATAAAATAGTGTGCTTTTATGTTGCTTTTTTAGGAGTCCACTTTTCACCTACCCAAAATCCCGTGAAGAAGACTACGCACACTTGTACATCAAAGCTTGTTAAAAATCATTGTGGTCAATAGGAAAAAGAAGTTCTAAAAGGCAATTTCACAAGCTATGCCAAATTTAGTGACCTAGATGTGTTTTTTCCCATGCAGTTGAGAATCTGGTATGTGTGTGTATATACATGGTGACTTTTCTATGCAATCTTTCTCTAAAATTTATTTTGCATTAATATTTTACACCAGCACGTGCAGAGAAAACCCAAATAACTTCCGCAGGGCAGAAAAGTAGTCAACAATTTACAGAGGTGTCTGGAAGAAAGGGCTTAATACCAAAAACAAAGACCCCGATCCCAAAACAAAATGAGAGAGAGAAAAAAACCCAAACAAACACTCAACTAAATTTCGTGGTCACGTAGCAAATTATTTCAGAGCCTTCAGATGAATCTGGCAGCCTGTAAATTTATATGAATCATTGTATGGTAAGAATCACATCCCTTGGGCTTGTATTGAGAGCATTTTCCATCGCAGTATTTGTTAATTGTTCTTTATAAAGTGATGAAAACCAAAAATCGCTCAAGTATTGGGAATACTGTTAAAACCAAATACAAAAATAGCCACGTCACACAGATTGCACATGACCTAGTTAATCATCTAACTACACTTTGCCAGAAATTCAGACTTCAGTTTCATTTGCAAATGGAAAGAAGTTCCCCAAAACCCTTATGCAGCTGTAATTTGTGTTTTACTCTCGGCATGATCTCACTAATTTCACTAGGGAAGCTCTTGATTTGGTACTTGAATGAGCCCAGATGTCAGAATCTAGACCGTCATCATTACATTCACTTTGTCTAAAACCTCCACAGGCCCTTTGGCTGGATCAAAGGGTAAAGATGACAGATAAAAATATCAAAAAAGGTGCTATGGCAACATGGAATCTGCTGCTTGTTCAGGCAGGGGAGACACAAACAGAAGAAGCCAAGCTGAAAGTCTTAGTAAGTCTTGAAAGGAATTTCCCTGTTGAGCTGGGTGATGACTGAGCCTTGTTCAGCCCAAGGCTGACTGACAAAGCCTGCTGGGCAGCTGAGACACTCGCAAAGCAAGAAAACCCTTGAAATGGCTTTGCACTTTGCAAGTCTTTGGGGCAATGTGGGAAACAGTGCCACTGAGAAAAGCATGGGGATCGAAGGGTTTAAATGGCCACTGCAGCCTGTAGCACTATTTTCCTCTATTTTCAGAGGGCCGTGAGACTTTTAGCCTGTTTCACGAGCGTCAGGAGGACTGAAAAATAGGGGTCTTCAGCAGATGTAAGTGATGGCACCTACTGATGCTGTTCTGCACAGTCCTTGATTTCCGTCTCATCCCATGCAGTCAAACAAAACAAAATCCACCCGCATGAGCAGAAAGTAAGTTGACACTGTCACAAACCGTTTGAAGTCTCAGGCAGTGCCTCGGTGAGGTTAAGAGCCGATATGAGGCGTGACTGTGAATATCCTTCTGTTAGATCACTGTGGCCTAGCAATTGTGTTACTGTTCCGAGCCGGTATCTCCAAGAAGCGGGTCCGGTCCGTGACACGTAAATTGCCGGTGCTAACGCTTCTAGTGAAGCGGCTGTTGATTTGGATGGACAGTCTCAGTATGATGGAATAAAAGCATCCTGGGAGGATGAGGAACTGGCTGGAGACTTCATGGATGTAAAATACTAGCCAAAACCGTCCTGGCTTGTACAAAGAGATGAGAACAACCTTGGGTCTGCCTCTTTTGCTCCTGGCAGTTACCCAGAGAATCTGTAGAAAGGCACAGAGATTATCTTAATTCCCCCGTAGCCAAAGTACATCCAGAAGTGACCCCGGACCCAGCAGTAAGTGGGATAGCAAGCAAGGCTGTTGTTTGTTTTAAGGACTTGTACAAGAACCGTTCAGGAGAGGTATCTGTTTACATTTAGAAATTGCATTCTTGCACTTAAAGCAACATCTGCAGGATGCAGGATCTCTGACATAGATTTCTTAGGAAGCCTTCTTAGAGAGGAGATCCTCAAATTCAGCACCAGAGAGTAAACTCCATCGCCTGCATTCCAGCATCTGGTTGAGTGGCTCTTTTTTCCAGAGCTGCTCCTATTTTTCCTACTCTACTTCAGAAATCTATAGTTTGTTCTCACCAAATACCACTGCTCTACTAATGACCCAGGAGTAACTTTGATTTCTCACTCACAAGCAGCGAGGAGATGTTCTTTAGCAAGTTCAAGTTCTCGCGAAACACGACGGGGCCCAGACACGCGGCGGTCACCAATAGCAAGCACACCAGTAACAGAGATGAGCCATTCCTCGCCAGATTCTACAGTTGCCAAAACCACCCTCTCCATCTCCCGTCGATGCCTTCCTGAAATGTAGCATCTCTTGGGGCAACGAGCACCTGGTTTGTGCACAGTGGTTTCCCAGTTCAGATTCCCTTCATGTTTATGAACCTCTTGGTTACTGCCGCACTCTCCTTCAAACTCGACACGATCTAAGCCAGAACAAGTAAAACCAAGACCCCTGTGCTCCCAGGCAGATAAGCCACAGTGGGGCACGAGCAGCCTGACAGAGAGCGTGCGGTCCGTGCCCTGCCTGCGACCCATCTCCCACCTCAGATGACTGAGCAGACAGAAAGGAAACAGAACAGACAGAGCAGGAGAGAAGTGCGGTGCCAGCACAGCGAGCGAACCTCAACCGTCCTCCCGGCCGTGCCAGCGAAACGCAGGAAGCTCACTACAGAAGAAACAGGGAGGAGAGGTGAGCACCAGGCACACATCAGAAGAGTTGAAGACTGATGGACCAAGGGTGAGATGGAGGATAGCTAACATACTGTGTCAGAAAAACACATGTGGGAAGAGGGAAGTTAAGAGATTTTTAGGAGGCAAAAGAAGAGAATAAGAAACACTAGGAGGGAAGAGAAATATGCTCCCCTTTCTTCCCCTCCACACTGAGAACGCACTGTGTGTCCCCCAGAGAGCAGCACTTCTTTCCTCACGCTCAGGGACATTTTCATTCCATGGCTAAAATTTTATTCTCAGAGCAAACTTTGCATTTTCACAAAGATACTTCAATAGAAATGGATCTGCAACCTCATGGTAACCTGATGTGAGACTTCACTGAAAGATACAGAAACTCCTCCTGTCATAGAATTGTCAGGGTGGGAAGGGACCTTAAAGATCATCCAGTTCCACCCCCCCTGCCATGGGCAGGGACACCCCCCCACCCCCGTCCTGCAAAGCAGATGCGAGTCCCAAGGGTAGGAAGTGTCCAAAGTCATGGTAGCTGCTCACTCAATACCCAAACTCAAATCCAAACTCAAGTTTTCGCATCCCTAATTCACGGGTAGAAGCCTCATCCCCCACGCACATACAGCCCTGTGGCGACTGCAGGAGAGCAGCAGTTCCCAGCCTCGTGAAATTTCTCTAGAGGATTGACTCTAGAGAGGGGTGGGAGGGGAAGAGGGGAGAGGGGAAGGGACAGAGAGAATATTGGCAGCTCTACCAGATTCACAAGAGCGTAAACTAAGACAGCAAACCACTTCTTATTGCCTTTGTTAACAAAAATTGTAGTAGCTATAGCAACAGAAAAGGAGGGGGGGCAAAAAAGCCTGAGACTTTTTAAAGTCCCCAAAGAACACAGCTTTCTAACATGGAAAAAAAAGTCAAGATTTATTGCACCAGCAGCTCCCACAAGGCAGGGCTATAGTAGTGCACCATGGTTTCAATTAAAAGTACAAATCATTAAACAGTGCAGCTGGGCTTAGTAGTTTGCAGACAACATCACCTCTTCCAGTGAGCCACAACTTCTTCAGGGACTGAACTATCTTCTCCTGCTGGGTGACGTGCCCTTCAGTGATGTTTCTGGTGGCTTTACCTCATATCCCCTCGTCAATCCCTGTGACAGAGTGACTAATGTCACCGCTCAGAGAAAAATCAGGGACAGGACTCCTGTGCTCGAGCCCTTGTGACGCCGCTGCCAGCAGTCACACGCTGCTTCCCCGGGCACCGCGCACTCGGCGAGCATCCCAGGGAGGAAAGCGCTGCGGGCCCCTGCTGCCCGTGTGTATTTTCCTTCTCAAATACACACACTCGCAAGCTCGAAGAGGGAGGAATGTCTGGCACTTCTGCGGTGACTATCTGGCAGAAGCACCGCTCCATTTTCTGGCAACTCAAGCAGGGTCTTAGAACAATTATTTCAGTTCCTGGTTCAAGCGCTGGAGACAGAAGATCAGGTTACGCTTCTCTCCAGCCATCAACACTAATTCAGTTTTCACTAAGTCAGCCTTGCTGGAATTTTACTCTTCCACACGGAAACAAAAAAAGGAAAGTGTGAATCAACACTGAAAATCCGTTAGAAGAAACAAAAGGAATTTCAAGAGCTGCACTTCACCAATGTGAAAACCACCAATAAGATCCAATAGAGGAGCAGCTCTTTCTTCCTAGAAGGGATATTTTAATAAGCTCGAGTGATAAAGGACTGAATCTATTGCAAAGGAAGCGGTCCCAGGGCCCTTAGTTACACCCACATTTAAACACTACCGTAAATAAGCTTTTGGTCCTGACTGCTACAGGCTGGTTTGTGGATGAGCAGAGAGCATCTTCCCAGCTACCGCTCAGTCACAGGTGTATGCAGCCAGCAGAGGGGGGTTTTCCTCAAGAAAGAGAAAAAGGGTTCAGGTCCCCCAGCGCCGACCTTTGCCATCTGCATGAAAGGAAAGTTTCGACAAGCTACCACAAGCGTAAGTGTTATAAATCTCCTTTCATCAGGCCTCCAACCACCAGTCGGTGGAACAACTGGAAACACTCAAACCTGTTTTAACATTCCTCGTAGGAGGGGGCAGTGAAACACCCACACGTCCACCCACCGGAGCCGATCGCAGCCACCGAACCGCTACGGACTGCGGCTCTTGCCAACAGAGGGTTTCTCTTGAGGTTTCCTGGATCAACAGCTGCTCCCAGCAGAGCCAGGGAGCCGGGCAGCAGTCGCAGATACGCTAGCTCTGGTCCTGGGCACGCTGCATTCAGAGTCGCAGAAGGGAACGAGTTGGTTTTAGAAGCAAAACAATAACAAACCCGCAAACAAACCATGAATGATATCAAATATCTTTTAAACCCTTCCAGGTTGTGAGATGGTATTTGATGATTTGAAAGAGCTTCTCCTCTTCCCTTTTATGAAAGTGATTTACATACTGCTGTGTACATGACATCTTAGAGTCCTCTCAAGAGACCAGCCGCTGTTCCAAACAACTTACACTTCTATGATAGGAATTCCATAAATGAAGGCACTAAATATCTTCCCAGATGCAGGCTTGAATAGACCCACTGTACTGGTGAGTTCTGCCGAGGGAACAATCTTTCTTCACAATGCACAGAGCAGGAGTAAACCTGCAGCAGAGCAGCGTTACAGACTTAACCGCTTCATTCTGTCATTGGAGAGGACCGAGACCCAGAGGAGCAGTCAGACAGGCACTGCCACACGAGCCCTGCAACCAGAACCCCGACACACGGCCTCGCGCACACCGCTCCCGTGCTGCGCCCTGCACGGCCGATTCAGACCTCCCAAATCCCACTTCTCTGCTTGCACTGCAGGTCTGAACATCTCTAATAGCAGAGAGGGTACAAGAGTACCCGGCCTCAAAAAAGTGCCAAGAAGAAAACATGATCCCACGTCCTTCCACTCAGCTGGATGCGAGTGGGAAGAACAAGTAGCCAATGTGTTCAGGGGTAGGGTCCCCTTTCTTGTTTTCAGATTAGCTGCGGTGCCGTAACCTGCTATTGCTTACGTTTAACAAGACTGAAACTTGTAACATGAACCTGAAATATTTGTGTGACATTATTAATTTTATCCAGACAGCACTTAGAGTGTCACCCCAGCACCAGCATTTCTACCCAAAGTTTTAGCACTGATGTTCCTACTTAATTCAAAACTGTGAGTAAAATATAATTTAATAGCAATTTGATTTTGCAATGATCTCACTGAAAAGGCATATCCAACATTGCCCTTGCAACACAGAAATGGCCACAGGATAAGCCTGAGGGACATAGATTAACACTCGGATCAGATACAATTTCAGCCCCTTCTTCCTTGCAGGGAATGGTTTGGCCTCTTGCCAAGCAGAGAGCATTCCACACACCGCAGAGTAAATTTGGTACAGCACCCATGTGAAAATGTCTTCTTCAAGACAAGGCCAGGGTATAAGATCTATTATCTAAACACATGTGCTCCCTCACTCCAAAACTGAATGAGCCTACAGCAAAGTTTGACTCAAACTTTCCCCATCTCACAAAGGTCCATATTTGAGCACGCTTTCGAACGGCAGCGTTGTACTCCCCGGCACTGTAGCTGCCATTCTTCTTCCTTTTTTTTTCCTTGGGGATTTTAGACAAACGCAGCAGAGATCTAATCTGGATCTGCTCCCAGTACAAGAATATTTTGTTTGTCTCTTTTAAAGCATGATTACTATAGAAAAGTAACTCTGTATCAATCTGAACTTCAGAAATGCACCCGTCTACTCCAAGCACCGCTCATCGACGAACAAAGACGTCCAAACTGGTCGTGTTATGGTCAATCATAACAAAGTTCCCCTAGAGAAAGGGCTCCTCTGCTTTCCCAGAGTTGGCTTATGCAGTTGTCAGCTAAACACTAGTTTCAGACACTGCTTTGGTAGGGTTCACAGAGGATTATACGAGAAATGAAATCATATCCCAGACCTCTCCTGCCTCCTACACCTTCACTGTTCCTCCTTCAGCTCACGCTTATGCACACTGATCTTTCCAATCCCAGTAAGCAGAGAACTGAAGATATACAGCTACAGACAGACCAATTATTATAGATACATAGGCGCAGTTATGCACAATACCACACACACAATTGGGTAAAACTTCACAAAGCTTGTCTTCCAGTAAGTAAATTAGCTAGAATAAAGTACACACACAGAGTATAAATAATGCTTTCCTATTAAAAATTCCATCATCATAAAACAAAGCTGGCCTTTGAGGATTATAAAATCTATTATGTGAAAACTCTTGGCTCTCAGGTTCATGTGAACATATTTTTTCCTGGGTTTGATTAACAAACAAATCTAAACATTCAAGACAGAAATGAATCAGTTTTGTCTGGCATGAAGTCAGCATTACCAAATTCCACATGGTTTCCAGTTGATACCACAAGCTTGGCCACAGATCATTGAAAACTCAGTCCTAGGCCTCCAAAAGGTAGGTGAATACCTGTGAAAGTTTTTATGATGCCAGGATGGTGACTGGTATTAAGAGGCAGATAGAATTGTACCTCAGCGGGCAAAAGCTGATTAACAGCAGATCTCATCCTGCTAGAACAAAATAAATGCCTTGTGCAACTCCAAAAGGTAATGGTTTATGAGATTATGAACACACTTCAAGTGTCTTATGTGCCTGTGTACTCATCGGGTGATTTGGGGCTATTTTAACTGATAATTTGCATTGAAATTTGACATTATAAATGCACCGAGATTCACAGGTCCCTACAGAGTGTAAATGCCCACAGTTTCCTGAAGGAATAACCTCATCTCTCTTCTGTTGTGTGCCTAGGATCTGTGATAATCTGAACTCCTACTTCATTTTCCCCAGACATGTCTTCTCCTGTTTAACCTGAAGGAAGAATGCCCAGTGGGGCATCCACATACAACAGGTTTTCTTTACCTTCTGCTTTAGATGGAATAGTCACGCTAGAGATCCTTTTTCTGATCCTTAGAAGTCTAAATGTGTGAAAAACATGAAATTCCCTTTAGCTGACTCTTCACAGCAGCTATACTCCAGGTGGGGCTCTAAAGAAAATACACGTGTGAAGACAATTTGAAGTTTGAGGGCTTGCTTTCAAACTGCTGCTTAATTTGATGGCACAGTTTCAAGGTACTATCTCTGCACTTTCTTAACCATTTGACCACTCTTCCTATTAAAAAGCCTATTAAAGTTTCTGTGAGTGTCAAATTTGTCCCATAGTGTAGCTATACCATCAAAATGTCAAGCAACTGTTCTCTTCAGCTCTCACAGAAGCAAGTTTTGGACCTTTCAGTTTTAATGAAGAAACTGAAGCCAGAACACACTAAAAAAAAGAACCTTTTGGTAATGCAACCACACCCGGTTCATACTCCGCTCTGCACCCAATATCCCCACCCAGCCACAGAGAAATACCAGCTGCCGAAGCTTTGCAGATGGCAACTCCAATATTGCGTCACTGCGGGCTTTCTGCTCAAGGGATCACTTCACATGGCTTCTTTTATAAAAGGGTCAGGATTTCTTTTCTTGCGGGGATGGATATTTGGGCATGGAAAATAGCTGTGGGCATGAACAACGGGAAAGTAGCATTTATAAACTGAAATAAAGTCTTGCAATTTGTGGAAACAGCTGGAGGGAGGGCTGAATCTTATGAATAATGTAGCTGAAACTGAACAGACTGTTGACAGCAAGTTCTTTCAGATGCTAACTACAGCTACACTCTTACATGACAGCACAACACAATTCTATAACTAAAGAAGATTTAACGCTCGATGATGTACCCCATGTTTGCTCTATTACTACGTTGAGATTTTTCAGTCTGTCCTTCCCCTACATTTAATTTTTAGAGAAGAGAGAGCAGTTTCTTGTGCATTTTGTGTACTTCGCAGTGCTACACAAGTGCTAGAAGGAGCACTGGTTTCAGTGCTGCCTGAGAGGTAGAGTACACCTCGAACGGAAAGTGACGGGCCCCAGAAGGAAGCACGCGCTGCTTGGGAGCCTTTGACTTGCTGATGTAAACAGTATGGTCTCACGTGGGACTAGTCCAAGGTGCTTTTGCAAGGCACCAAGTGGACCTTCTGTGCAGGAACTACAGCATGGGCTGAATATCCCATAGGTAAGTATAACGTCAGCATCAAGGGAATACTTTTGGGCATGTATCTGCCTATAGAGCCAAGCTTCTACTCGTTCCAACCTCTCACCACTCCAGCTTTTAACTTCTCCCTGCTCATTTAATTCGGTGCATAGCATCTGTTGTTCTCCTTCTGAAAGGAAACAGCCTTCCACCAGCCACCACTGTTCCAGGCAACTACTAAACGCTACCTTCATACACTTCTCAGAAACAGCCGAAGTCTTGTTCTCACGCCCAGCAATGGTTTGTGCCCTCAGCAGCTGAAGTACCATTGAAAGTCAATATCATGCAAGTGTGTGAATCATTCGAGTGGTTTTGAAGAGGCGAATCGCCCTCAACACAGCTGATCTAAACTGGGTGCTATCTGCTTCAAGCAGGCAATCCATTCAGTGCAAAAGTATTAAGGTAGGTAAGCAGGCAGCCTAAGATACACATGCATGGGCACCTTTGAGGGAGCCTCTGCTGAGCTTCATGTTTCTCAAAAGATATTTTGTACCTCTGCCCCACAGAATGATGCTTTGGGGTATCAAGAAGGAATCAGACTTCTTACAAGAAAACAGAGGGAGACTTCAAGTGTACATCATTCAATGCAGCATCTCTTCAGAGTAACTCCACGAGTGAATGCCCAACAAAACCAGAAAGCACAGAGCCAAAATGCCACACAAGGAAACACCTCAGTAATCTCTTGAAACATATTACAGAAATATTTCAGAACAGTCAGCAAGGTACTCTACCTATGCTAAGGAGAAGTATATCTCTTTCAAGAAAAGCTTTTCTTTCTCTCATGGAAGAAGTCAAAAGCTATTTGCCAGCTCAATCTTTTCTTTCAAAGCTACCCTTCTTCAGCTGAGCCCCATTATTCATTGGGCTGTCAGACAACGAGATTGCTTTGGTGTCAATGAATCATACAGAAGATCCAATACAGCAAACTGTCTGAAAACTTCAGTGGTAAGGTCAAGGCTAGATCAAGGCAAAAAAGTGTTTACCCAGTTCTAATTTAGTCAAGAGCTTCAATTGTTGCATATAAACCCAAAGAAGTTGATCAGCTTTTGATTGTTAATTTATTTTATCTAGCACTACATACTACAAACCCTCCCTCTGCTGTTACTACTACCGCCTGACTCAGCCAGTCACCTAGAAACTCAGCCATCTAAGGAGAAAATAAAAAAGACTAAATTAGAAATACTCTTGTCTTATAAGTGGGCTGTACAGAAGGCACCTTGCTTCTGTAATCGGTTATTGAGTTTAGGATTACAGGTTTGTCTTTCAGAAATCAACAGCTACAGAGTCAGGGAGATGGCTGAAGGACTTGACCAGGATGATAGAAAAACACCGTGCCCAGAGAGCTGGGAATTACTTGGTTTTTAATTTACAGAATTGTCCCTACTGATAAAGCTGTCAGCCCCAAAGCTCAGTGCAATGAGCTTACTCAAAACCCAAGTATTCTAGTCTGCTTGCTCAGTAAACTGAAAATTTGAAGCAGCATTCCTATTAGTTTTTTCTGTGAGCAACGGTAGTTTGCAAGTAGGAAAGGTGCCCTGTTTCACCAGCTGTCTGACTGTAGCGTGCTCACAAGATACAGTCTTCGTGCCAACACACAGAATCCCGAAGTACTTTGGTTTGTGAAGTCAACAGAGTTTTGCCTGAATGACTAAGGGCCCCTCTTGCTTCCACTAGGCATCAAAAGGAGTTCAGGCATCTGGACTTAAGGCTAAGGGCCACTGTAATCTTGCCCATGTCAGCTTTCATTCCAAGTTCCACACACTCTTATTTAATAAATATTTCTCACCGGCTCAATGAAAAAACCCTGTCATTTCTGGGTGTCAAAACTCTGATGGAACAAAACCAGCAAGAATGAAGGCAGAAAAATATATCCTTAAAATAGCGTTTACCTTTTCTCAGCGAAAGTTATAGGAGCTTGGTGTCTTAAAACTTTTAGTTATTCTTTCTCACTGTGCCATTTGAAGTTTCCAGTTAACAGATGGAAAAATCACACCTCAGACTTTTTCCCTAAGCTTTTCTTTTTGCATCTCATTTTTGTTTCTGTCAACATAATAACCTAATCCATCTGAGAGGCTTAAAACTAAACGGCTTTAAGCAGTGGGTAAAACCACAGTATGTTAACCGACAGGAGGTTTTGGCTCCTCCATCTTTAAGCATCTATTTCTCAGCTGCTGTTTCTGTGCAACAGGGGCTAGAAAGTTTATAGACTTCAGTCCAAGACTCCTAATTATCTAATACGTGCCACTTAAGCATGTTTTCTTTTAATCTGCTTGTTTCTTTAATAACTACAACACTATGGTCTTCCAGCTTGTCCATTTGAATATAACCAATACTAACTCACATTTACTACAGCTAGGAGTTTTATCTAAACTCCTGATGAGAGCAAGCAAGGCAGAGGGCTATGATGTCATCTAGCAGAGTTATGCCCCTCTGACAGGTGACAGAGCTGAGGCAGAGGTGACAGTCATAAAACAAGACAGGGATAATGAGAAGCAGAGGTTATGCAGAAATACAACTGTGATACCTCTGAGCATTAACCAGTTACCCTTCGGCAAACTATACAGCTATTCTCAATACCTAAACTACAGACAACTACTAACCTGCTTCTTTTATAAAAAGAAAGTGTTTTTCCTGTAGCATATACTCCACAGCCATCTCCAGCACAAGAGAGTTCATATTTGAACAATCTGAACAGTGGAAGAACAAAAGCTTAGAAAATACATATCCCCATCTAAGTTGGAAACAGCACAATTCCAAAACAGAGACTAATGCTGAAATACAATCCAGGGGTTGTGCTTCCATTCATAAACCGTTCCATTCGAACACAGGGTCTGGAATGAATTTTATTCTCATGTTCAACCAGAGAGCCACAATTTATTATAGTGCTTCACTTTTCAGTTTCAAAACCATATCCCTAATATTTTTCCCTGTCAAATCCAATGGAGATTAGTGGACTTCTCAACCAGGATCATCCATTAAGGGATAATGCCGTGGAATCCAACAGCCCAGAGATACAAAGAAGCGAGCCCAGTTATGTACCACATGACTAAAAGAACAGGAATCCTCCTGCATACACACAGCTTCAACTGTTTAAACTGGAAAAGCATCAGAAAGGTCCTTTCGTTAGTAACAGCCTAAGTGGGATCTCAAATGTACCCACTTCAGCTCTGCCTCTCACCCACCAGGAGAGTGCCTGTACAGCAGGCTAGCTCTGCTACTCCTGTCTAACATCACAGTAACACACTCTGACAACTTCAAACCACAAAATAAATAACCAGTGCTTCCCATTCATTGCATGTTCTGCAGCTCACATGTGTCACAAAGGTATAGGGTTATTTACACCAGTTACGTTTTGGGAGCTGTCTCAGAAGCCTCCCTAAGCTTTTTAGGGAGTCACCACCCTCTGGTGTTCAAATTAAAGGGAAACTGGGATCCAACAACACTGGTCAGTATGACCCATTTCAAGCTACAGGTTCACTGCTTCTTGCAGCATTTGTCTCTGGTTTTACACAGTGTCTTAAAACTGTATCTCTGGAAAGAGAGCACACCAAAAATTGCAACGTAGCTGACAAGATTTTCATCCCTGGTTTGGGACTTTCCAAGCAATAGATTGGGAGAAAATAATGAGCAGATGGATGTGCATCGGCTCATTGACCCTTCCTTTTAACCAAAAAAAGGAGTTAATGGCTCTTCAGAATCAAAATGCATAGGTTTGTTTTTACTCTCTTGGGCAAAACTAGGATCTCCTGAACCAAAGCTTCTACCCAATTTGGAGATAAAGCATCCTGTTGAGAATTTCACTTCTCGGAGCCTGCCAATACCGCTAGCTGAGCTGAGCAGCGATTCGTACGCACGCACGCTATACGCACACAGAGCCATCGGCTCCGCTGCACGAGTGGCGTGTAGCACCAGGATACAACCTCTGATGCAGAGCCTCAGCGTCTATCACCTCAGTGAAAGAGAACAGTCAGTATTAGGAAAACTGCTTCCCGTTAGCAATTCCCTGGAGAAAAGGGCTGCATGCATGTAAGCAGATCAAATTCTAGTCAGGAAAAGGCAATCGTGTTACACTCCACAAAGCTCTGGAGCCCTCCTCACTTTCTTATGTGTCATATTATCTAATTTATTCAACTGGTATTTCCTCTCTTGAACCATCCCTGCATAAGAGGGGCAAATAGTTATATTTCAGACCCTGCTAGGCTTCAAGATTAATACATACATTTGTGATAGAAAGAGATCTGTGTCTATAATTTTATGTGTCTATAATTTTATGCAATCATATAATATCCTCTTTTTTTTCCCCTTATTTTCTGTATGACTGTGACCTGGCATACTATATATCAATAGATAATCTACAGGTAAACAAGCAGTTGAAGATTGCTTCATCTTGTAGTGTTCAATGAGGAATTTCAAAGAGAATTTCACCGCGCAGTAGCGGGCAGCAGTGAAACAGCCCAGCAGGCTCTCAGCATCACCCCACCACTGCAAGAGTCCTGGGCTCTTTTGCTTTGGGAACACCACATGTCCATGATACCAGAAACATATTTTACAGGATTGCCAGTCTAAAATGATAGGTGGGTTTGTTGGTTGGTTTTTACATCAGATTTTAAGCAAATGTTGAAGTAAGGGTTACGCTGAGCTAGAAGTCTGAGGTTTGACTTGGCTGCTCTTTCACCCACCTTGCAGGAAGCCAACCATTCACCCAGAAGAGTAATTACCTTTTCAGAAGGTTTTCTCTTCCAGTTTTTCTGCACTCCTCCTCCAGCCTATTCCTAGCATCTCCCTTTTCTACCCAGTAGCTGACTGTTGCCTCACTGCAAGCAAGAGGTTTCTCCTTTTCTCATGACAAATATTTTTTAAATAATAAATATTTTAATACTTCCATAAGTCAGCCTATCACTTGGCACCGATACAGGCCACGGGAACAACTCCTTCTCAGAACCAGTGGCAGCTCGCTTTGGAGTCTGTCCCCAAGGAGCACTTGTGATGCCGGATCTCAGAAGAACGTAAGCCCACGTGCATCGCTACTGTAGGCATCTCACCAGCAACTCACCTGCCAAAATGACAGTACACACCAGATACAATTCAGCAAGAAGCAGATGCACAAAAGATTCACCTAATGCAGCCTGATTTTGTACATGGAAATTGTATTGAGGTGAAGAAAGAGGAATATGGTCATTTGGGGGGAGATTTCAGGACATCATACAGCCCAACCAGAGAAACCATGAAATCTCCAGATAAATGGCCACTTAGCAACCAGTCCTCTCTATCCAGGCCCTGGAGTAGCGTAGATTTTCCATAAAAACCTTGGGAATCTTCAGCATCACACCAGTAGCTTCATCTTCCTCTACCTGAAGATCTGGCCATACTTTTAGAACAGTTAGATACACCCACACTATCAGAGCCATCAGTACCACAGGCACAGGAGCTGCACTCTGCCAACAAGGTGCTGCAGCTGGCAACCTCAGGCTGCCTCTTGGACATTCAGTTCTTCCAGATGATTATAAATCCCCGGGAATCATTCTGAGCTATTGTAATGCAAAGCACCCAGTCACATTTACATTTATTTTCTACTGTCCATGCATTTCAGCCAAGAGTAAATAAAACACAGCAGGGATCTTAGCTCTCAATGTGTCTCAGAACAAATGTAGATGATGTCTCCACAGGAGACAAAAGCAGATCTCAATGCAAATACCAGATTTCACAGTATATTACCAGTACAGAAGAGATTATAACCTGCTGATGGGGTCACCTGTACAACAAGTTTGAACAGCAGCCCCCCCCACCACACATACAGAGCTCCAAACATGTGGATGTAAAGTGAACATTTCTAAATGAACCTTATTGGTTCAACCTCTGCCTTCACCCAGCCTTCACATTAAACAAGTTTCCACAGAAGTCTCCCTGGAAATGACAAGGGAACCTGGGCTCCGCTGCTGGATAGAAAGTGAGAAGGCCTCACTCTCATTGCTACCCTCTCCTCAGTCTCCATGGTCCCCAAAGTGAGGGGAAGGGTGGAGGCAGCTTCTGGCAAAAGGCAAGGTCTGTAAGGACTTCAGCTCTGCATGTGTTTTGGGTCCACCTCCTCCATGCTTTGACAGCAGCTCTGGCCTAGCTCAAGAAAACAGTGTTCCTGCCCAGCTGCTCACCCCATCACCCTCAAGGACACAAGCTCACTGCGCTGAAAAACATGCACTCTCCTCCCCGCTCAGCATCCTCGCCTTGTGCCACTCTGTGTCACATTTCAGGACTCCTGTCCCCTCACAGCACCCCAAGCAGGGCCAGAGGGAACAGTCCCGTGAAAGCAGGTGACGTTACAGTGCCATAGCATAAGCTCACTGTTACAGAGGACAGAAGATCTGAATGAATCCTCTTACCCAGCTCCAAGGTCAGAACTCTCTCCTTCTTCACTAAAGTCTCAGAGAAAGGAAAGAGCTGGGCTCCAGCTGCCCAAGCTGGGAGCAGGGTCTTGTTCACAGGTGGCACACAAGGGCAGTGCTCTGCATGGCAAACAGAAGGGGTGGCCAGACAGGTGCCTGGGCATGTCCTGGGGTGATGCCACTCAGCCTGCAACCTACTGTCACGCCCTGCTGCTAACAAAAGAGCACTGAAACACCAGTGTTTGCTCTTTGGTCTTCATACATTCCCAAAAGCCCATCTGCTGCCCCAAGAGGGAGAGAGGCAGGGTCAGTACGGTGGTGAAACCCAGCCTGCTGCACAGCAGAGCAGCAATGAGCCAGAGCATCAGCTGATTACACAAAGCATATTCATTGTCCAAAAGTGCTTTGGTTTGGTTCCCCCCCCCCCGACTCTTCCCTGTGAAGCCAACTTGACTTTTCTCCAAAAAACAGTGTCAGACTGAGTCACTTGAAGTTATTTTTTAGGCAGGTTTCTCAAGACTGAGTTGCAATATGTCCCCTTCTTCCCTGCAACAACATGCCAGGAAACTCCCAGGGAGCTCTCCCGTGAACTGCTAGGGGATGAACAAAACAGGCTGAGCTGTTCAGCTTCTCACCTCCCCCAGCACAGGTTTGAACATGTTGACAGCAAAGTGGTATGAAGATGGTTTTGTCCCCCACCAATCTTTTGGATAAACAGGATTACATTCTACAGCAGAGGTTTTTCTTTTTAACTTTAGTCAATACTTTCTTGGCTTGCCACTCTTGACAATTCAGCCATAAAACAGCTCACTCTGGAATATGCCATTCAAAGTAGTCTGCTGTCAGCCATTCTCCTTTCAAAACTAATAATAGAATGTCTGCATGGGCCTGCGAGAGACCGAAACATGGGAATGCGAATTGTGCAGCCGCAAATATTTCTGTGCTGCTGCAGCTCTCCAACTGCATTTTGCTCTCTACCAGGAAGACACAAAAGAGTACTGCAGGGAGCAGGCTTTTTCCTGTTAAAATTGCCCAACTGTCCTCAGCATGGCCGTAACATGGTAAATGCTGAGGGATGCTTTTCAACTTTCGAGCGTGCGTTACAGAGGAGAGGGATGCTCTGGTCATAAACCAGCAGGCTCAGCTGGACCAGGAGCACAGATAACTTGATGGCTTGTATCCTTGGTTGCCAGCTGCACGGGGGATGCCAAATCGTGTTATTGCCATCGGCAGAAGTTTTTAGCTTCCGATTCATCTTCTTGTCATCAAGCTGCAATAGGAGGGGCAAAAAGGGCTCAAGGTGGGGAAGTGGCACTGCCTTGAATAGTCCCTTGCATACACCGCTTTGGCACCAAGTGGGCAGAGAGGATTACTGCTGCATGAGGCTTGAACTCAGACTAAGAGCGAGTGCCGGAGAAAAGCCAACCGCACAACACTCCTCTGCTTGCTGGGGGGACTCTGTTGTTGTCACGTGGAACAACTGGGAGGCTCTGTTCAAAAAGCACTCGGCTGGAAGGCCATTTGCAAAGCCTGATGAAGGAACAAGAGCAGCACCTGCTTCTTTCAGGTCTGCTGTGGCTTGTACTGTCAGGGCACTTTGCCTCTACCAGCAGTAGGTTCATTTGCAGCCTGCAAAATATTTTTAAAAGCCTCTCAGGCTTTTAAGAGAAAGAAGAAGTTTAAATCCCAGACCGGAAGCTTTAATTATAACAGATCTGTGTGAAAGTTGCCAGATCTCCCCTTGCTCTGTGATCAAGGCTGTGCCAAGAGTCTGCTTTGTGTCATGTTAGCAACTGTATTAAGTTCAGCAAAGTAACTGGGTCAAAAATGCAAAGGCAGAACAGAGATCGCTGATTAGCACTGATGATAGTCCGCAGCGCGGAGCAGAATGACAGCGCGATCGTTCCAAGGTTGTTGCTGTAATTAAAGGTAGCCACGCTCCTATCCAGTGTGAGCTGCTCAGAACAAATCCTTCTGCATGTCACACATCACACCTTAGAGAAATCACCGAGTCCCCATGAGCAAACAGCAGAAACAACTAGGAGAACTAGTCGTTCACACTCCTGTAAGTTCATTTTAATTCCAGAAAACAAAGAAAGATTTGAGCAGCACTTCGAAGTGAGCAGCGCTGCTGTTCTCAATGAATTCCATCTCCTGTGAACATAAGGCTACAGCTGGAGAATACAGATCTCATGTTCACAAATGGTGCATCTGCCCACAACTGTAACACCAGGTGCTCTGAAGATCACCTGCCTGCCAAAGAAAACAGCAGAAATGGACAACAGTGTTTTTCCAGTGTCTCTCAGACTCTGGTAAGAAGAAAAATTGAAGAGACTGGAGCTATGACAGAAGGGAGTAAGAGCAGAAACAAGTACTGAATGATACAAAGTCCATCCTAGGCTTCTAAACAACCTCAGCTCATTCACAAACCAGCCAGCATATTTCCAAGTAATAAAGACAAATATGTTAACATAGCAATTCCCCTGGAGCTCGCTGCAGCAGATAACAGGGAAACACACGCTGTCAACCTATGGATAAGGGGAGTACCAGCAGTTACATAAAAAATGATCTTACACAAGATAAACCAAGCAATTTAATATATTTTTTATATATATTAACTCAGAATATAGAATTTACTCATTAGATAGTCAATACAAGAGAACAGAAATAGATTTCTACCACATCCTTTCAATTTCTTTCTAAGTGCAATGAGACAGGACACAACTAATCCTATCAAAAAACCACATTAACCTCTCTGGAAAGCTCAGAGCCACTGACTATCCGCAGACAGAAGGTGGGCATGCAGCCACCAACAGAAACAAGGTGGACACGGGGGACCAATGAGGAGATCTATGTCAGGACAGCAACATAAAGCAACTCTCCAAGATGTAGAAGTGAAGGCACTTATAAAGTGACAACCCAATCATAGTGTGTCAAGTATAAGTTATCTTGTTATATGATGATATGCTGATTTTTTTTGTTGTATTTCCTACTGGTGAGGTATACATAGTATATAACATATACATTTAGAACCCTTCAGAAAGCTAGGACATATGGAAATTATATCAAAGGACTATGAGAATGATGCCTTGTATCACTTTGAAAAGTGACATGTAAATACTCCAAGACAGACCATGAAGGGAAACTGGGAGAGACCTCACCGGGCTTCCTGCAGCATCACGCGGCACGGCAGAGAAACCAACTGCTGCCTTTGGAGCGCCCGATGGGCAACACCTTGCAAAGTTCCCTCGGGAGTCTCAAGCTGACCACCTGGGAAATGGAAGCACTTAAAAGCAGTGGTCCTGATTTTCAAAACGATAATCTTTGCCTCAGAAATTTCAGGGACTAATAACATTTTCCAACAAATGAGCCTTAAACTTGGGTGATCATCACAGTGTTCCTTCTTAAGGAGAGGGATGTTTGAATTAACACCTCAGCTCCACAGATATTTTATTTCTAGTCAGGATTTCTTATTAAACTGCTCCCAACCATCAAATGGATGTTATTACTTTTTTTCCCAATCACTTAACCGGGTTATTAATTGACATTCACTAACAGCAGTATCTTATTTATAGAATCAGGCTGGTCAAATCTAGTAGGCAAGAGGGGGTCACAAAGTGTCAATCAGCCCTCAGTTCTCAGGTGACAGCTGTCAGTTCTGCACATAGCAGAAAGATTGCCTACTCCAGGACAGCCTGCTTCTCCCTCACGAGTGATCTACTGGCAGATCACAGCTATAGCACTGTTTTCCCCCTAAAGTCTTCCTGGAACTTCCTGAAGCTCAGCCAACAGTGCCTTCTAATCAAGGGGCAGCTTGCACACGCACACACACTCGTGAACAAGGGGCATGTGGGGGGGGAGATGGACAGAAGGCTCCAATTTCCATTCACTGCCTTTGCCCCCCTCAGATGGGTTTAGGGGAAAGCAGAACTAAGCATCACCATTATCTCCAGCGTGTGTTAACAGCCACGCTGAAGCCAGTCAGCAGCGCCTGGCATTGTTTGGAGGAACACAAAAGACCTTCTGTTTGGAAAGTTCAAGAAAGAAAGTGAAGAGCCTGTGGCCTGGTCCTATAGTCAATAGACTGATACAGAGGCTGAGAAGTTCTCAGGCAGAGGCTGATCTGAAGCCCTTTGAAGCTGATGGGAAAACTCCCATGGACTTCAGTGAGCTTTGGATCGTGCCTGAAACACAGAAGGGAGCAAAGCAGCGTAAAGTAGAAGTGAGCATCTGCTGGCAGGGCGCTTAGACAGCCCGGGGATGAGCTAATCGCAGCTATCAGAGGCGTGTTTGTGATGCTCAAGGAAGTAGGTTTATATCCATTTTCCAAGTCCTTTCGTTAGGGAGTTGTACATTAATCTTTAGGAATCTTTCCACTTCAAATGCTATGCATACTATCCTAATGTTGAGTGTTGAATACAGCACTTCGTGAGCGTCTCTGAGGAAAGGGGGGAAAAATTACTGAAAAACTGCCTTTCAAATTGCCAAAATTACTCATTTTCTGCCTTCTCCCACTACCCTCCCCCAGGAAGGCTGGTTTAAAGCTATGAAAAAAGCAGTCCAGTCCTGACAACCTTATTAAGAACAATACTGCCAACATCATCTATTCATAAGCTGTAGTTTGAGACAGAGCCCAACCCAGAAGATAATCTTTAGCAGCATGTTCTCCAAACAATCGCTAAAGGCTCCCAAGTGTGTGGAGGTTCTAAATCTTCTGCTTAGAGTGCAATTAATTTCCTCATTAAAGGTAAATATAGGAACATCCAAGAAGAAAAAAAATGCTTTCTGAATTCTTTAATGCTTCCATAATTCTTTTCTTGCACATGGGAGTAATTGTTTCAGTGGTTTGGTTAGGTGCTGTCTAGGTCCCAAATGACATTTTTCTGGGAATTCATTTGTTAGATAATTTATTTTTTTTTTAAAACACTTCTTGTAGCCTTTGCACAAGATTCAACAAAGAGACAAAGTATCTCTTTTTTTTTTTTTCCCTCCCAAAAATGCAGGATGTTTCCTCTTTCCCTGGCTAATAGAATCCAACTGTTGCTGCATGACATCATTCCCCAGAGCTAGGGAATCCAACAGCTTGCTCAGACGCTTGGCTGGAAGTAAACACCATGGAAGGGAAAAAAAAAAACACCCACAACCAAAAAGCCCACCAAGCTTTAAAACAGGAGGAAATAACATTAAAAAGGCATTTTTTGTTACCTGAAATTTGGAGCACTTCCCTTTCCACTCCATTCTCAGATTTGTATTTCCCAGACAAAACTCTGTCTTATTATCTGAGGCAATCAGAAAACCAGTCGTTTAGCCTCTAATACCTGCTGTGCTTCCCACAACTCCTTCATATGACCTTTCGCAGCACTGATTCCAGCTACAATGATTGCAGAGAACACAGACTGGCCAGGCCAGTTGTCATGGAGATCTCTCTCTCTCTATGCGCGCGCGCATACGCACACACAGATTTAAACAATTCTGGGAGGCATCCACAAAACAGCATGCCTTTTCATCAGCTATGTTTTTGAAGCATTCCACCCCTCCTCCAAGCCCTCGCTAGAGTGAGCCCAGGAAGCTGAGCTTTGGTGATGAATCGATTGTTGAAATTAAAGATATTGCCTTGCTAAAAAAAAAAAGCCACCACAGAACTTTTACTTTTAGTTCAAAGCTTTAACAAGCAAACTTCTCTTCCCCCCAAACAGGTTTACAAAGGAAATCTATTGCATTCAAACCCGCAGGCTATTTGTCTTTGACTGACTTGTTATGAATTTGATATCTGAAAGCATTAAGGCTTTGTGGAAATAGAATCATGCAGATTACGAGAAATGCTGCTGGCATGGCCCGGCCGCTTACCTTGCTGTTCCCACAGTACCCAGCCAGTGACTTAATTAGCACAGGTATTCATCAAGGTCATGCAGGACTTCCTGTATTCTTTCATGTTTCTGTAATTAAGAAGAAAAATGTGCTGGTCAGGAACATGCAACTCAAACACACACATCGAAAGAAAAACAAAAAAGACAAAACAAACCCCCCAACAATGACAACAAGCTAAACAACAACAGAAAAGGAGATCCATTTGGAAGTTCTCAGATTGACTGCAAGTTTGTGTCTCTTACCCAAAGCTCACTACCTCCCAGTTAAAGGAGAAACCCATTTCAGAGACATCTGCAAATACAAGAGCCGATTCATTTACCATATTCACTGGCACCATGGTTGCAAAAGAAAACTTATTCCAAACATAAAGATGCACATCATTGTTTTCCTGGACAAAAAAATCTGCACTAATCCCCAGCAACGTCATGTAGGAAAGGCTGGACTGATAAATCAAAATAACAGAAAATACTTCAGAAAAGGAGAAAGAACATTTAGTAAGGAAATGCAGTAAAAAGCACCTGAACTCACAAAAAAAAGCACCACGCCCAAAGTTTTTACACTTGGAGAAATAGCTTGGAGATTTACTCTTTAGGGGATTTAACTGGATTCGGTCATTCAAAGTCATGTAAAACTTCATAAAAGATCCTAAAGGGACTGCATGACTCTGCTTTGGGCAGGGAGTAGTATAAGCAACAGTCCCCCTAGTGGGCATAAAACTGCAAGGCTGACCATACCATACTAAGTAGGAAACCGATTTCATTTTTCTTTATCAACCTCTTGATTATGCTGTTAGGATATTCCTCCCCTGCATTAAAAACTTTACCTAAATTAGTATATGCAACCTTTTATATGTTTAGGGGGACAAACATTTAAAATTATGACCTATTTTTACCTTGAAAAGTTTCCTTTTGGTGCATGACTGAGTTAAACTCATCATGTGCTGCAAGTGAGCAGTTTCAGCAGTGTAACTGGGGAAAGAGGGAGACGGGTCACTCCTCCCAAGAAAAGAATTTTACCCTCCATCACCGCAGTGGGAGTGCTCAAAGGCAGGGAAGTAATAAGCAAAAAAAAATTAAAAATCCAAACTGGAAGTGATCAATGGACAGGTGAAATGGCTGCTCAGTCTCAGCTTTTCTATAGACCTCATTACTGATAGCATGAGAGTACCAACCATCTGCAGCATGTCCCACTCAGAGTTTATCGCAAGGCTCTGTAGCACTTCATTAGGTGACCACATCTGCATATACGGGAAGGCTTTCAGGGGAGCATGCAAGCCAGCCTTTATAAACAACTGCAAATGCTCCTTGCATTACATACACACTCAGTTACAGTTCCAAATTAAGTCATTAAAAATCCATTATGCACGCACAAATACATAGGTACAAATCACAGCAATAAAACTATGGCCCCGGCTTTGGTCTTGGGCGGGTGACTACCACAGAAGACCTCGGACAAGCACGTTTCTACTCTAAGCCTCACGAACAGACTCCTAATCAATTCCTCACAGAAAGGTGGAATATTTTTCCTCATGCTAGTCCCAGTGAAATGAGAACCATTCCCACATTTTACTTTTTTTCTCCCTGGGCTTTTCTATGAGCACATCACTACCTCAGAACAAAGCTGAGGATCAGGACAGAGTACGGGACCATAAACAGAGGACATGATGAACAGTTGCTATTACATTAACTACAGTGCCATGGTTACACCACAATCAAAAAGCATTAGAATTGGTATCCTCGTTCCCTGCAGGACACAGGCAGCCCATTACTCACACGTGGCTGGTGTTTAGTTTCTATTTCCGATGCACTTCCCATTTCTGAGCGGTTGAACGCACTCCTCCCTACGCTCCGCAGTCACACGACTCACGCAGGAATGGACGTGCACTGGGAAGGATGAGTGTGCAGCCAGTCCTCACTGGGCACACCTGGCACCTCTGCCCTTGAGACTGGAAAGGGGAATACGAGCCACTCGCTGCACAAGCTGCGAGGTCGGAGATTCCTTACCGAACGCTTTCCAAATCAAGTGGCCATCATCAGCAACAGGAGAGGAAACAAAAGTCAGACTTGCTCCTAAACAACTCATGAAATTTTATCCCTTTCAGTAGGTGAAAACATAGTATCAACTTTGGGATTTAAAAAGACAAAACCAGAGGTGAGCTACAGACTAAGCTGCCCACACAAGGAGCACAAGTCTCCGGTAGGGCTAAATGGAAATTCCTCACTGCACCAACTTCCGTAACATTGCCCTTTGCATTTTTTAAATAAATTTCAGTTCCACGTAAAAATACTCTTGGAAATTGAGTTATGATTTTCCTCCTCCTCAAATAACTTTCTGTCCTTCAGAAGGGCTTCTGCGCCTTTCCCATAGAAGGCCACCTTATTTCTCTTCCTCTCATGTCATCTCTGCACCAGTTACTGACCATCTTTCCAGTGACCTCAGCAGATCAGTATCTGTTTGAGCCTAGATCCCTTTGAGACTCAACGGCAAAACACGAAGCTGTCCCAGTACATCTTTAACCCAGTACTACGGCAAGGCAAGTGCCTGCAGCTCCTGCTGACCTCACTGGGAGAGGCAGAGAACTAGGCAGCAGCACTTCCTCATCACCTGGCAGTGACTTGCAGAGGTATGGAAATTAGGGAAAAAGCCCCAAGCAACTCAAATTGTGCGTACGCTGCAAAAAGGGCGCTGCTCTTTGTGCTATATTTAGAGGCCCAGCACTCAGTACTTCCACACGGGGCATTCTCTGACTACCAGGTGGCACCAGACAATGACATTCAGGACAGCACTCACCATACTCTTTGAAGGAGTTCCATGACATCATTAATTTCTTTGAATTAACAGCCCACAGCACTGACCTTTGTCATTAACACTCCAACACAACAGTCTAAGAACACAGCAATAAAACAAGTGGCACAACATAGCACCTCTGACCCCAAAAGCATCACTCCACCCGAGGGATTAAAACTTCCACCAACTTCAGTGATACGTAAACTTCAATTTTGCCTCACTGCATCATATTTTGATCGGATTGTGGTACCACAGTAATACAAAAGTATAGGGTAGCCCTACAAACAATAGCAAAGGAGTTGACCCAACATACGAGCCCTTTGGTTGCAACAGGACTGCCCAGGTGTAGGTCTACGGTCGGTCAGCTATGAACTTGTTTTCATCCCTCATTTCAGCATCAGATCCATTACCCAAAGTATTTCCACAACTCACTCTCCTAGCAAGAGAATTAAAAATCTCCATGGGCTCTTTTATAGCCCAACAAGGATCATCTTTGAAGCACTGGACTGACTTCACTAACCCAGAAAAAAAAAAAGTGTGTGTGTATACACACACACATACTACATGTACATAGGAAATGACTAATCATAGCTGTGCACTCTTTGAGAGGCTGCCAATCCCTTTATGGCCCGAGATCCCATTTCAGTTTGATCTCATTCTGTAAATGAAAGCCTGCCATCCTTGGGTCTGACCCGGACGTCTCAACTGGGTGCAAGACAGCAATTTGCAGAAGTTGCTACGCAATTCAGTGAAGCTAGAAGGATGTCTGTACCTGGGGGGTCACGACAAGAAGCTGACACACGTTAAATTCCTGTGCAAACATTCAGAAATCATGGCTTAACTTCGTGGCTATTATTATTTTAGGCCCTGATTCAGCAAAGCACTTAAACACTGACTTCAAAAGAACTTAAAAATATGCCAAACATGTGCTACAATATTTTACCAGAGTGGTGCTTTAGTAATGTGGTGTATCTCAGAAAAGAGAGACAGAAAGAGGTTATTTGGTAGTTAAAGCTTTAAGATGTTGTTTGGTGGTATAACCATACTAAACCTACTAATGAGGTTGAAAATCTGCTGAGCAATAAGCTGAATAATTCCTTAATAAAACACCTTTAAACCCGAACAGTGTGGAATTAACTCATGTAAGTGCCTGGTGTGAGAGTTATCCATACCTACAATTCGATTCATGGCAGGAGACCCCTACTACAGCTTACACAGCTAGGAAAGCGGTGTGCAGCCGAGCAAGCCATATGAACTGGCTCTGGGCCCAGGCAGCCAATTCAGCCAGCCCTCAGCATCCCAGTGCTGCAGACTGTGTCAGACGGCACCAGGCCAAGGCACAAGCCAAGCCATGGGGATAACCAAAAGGTGGGAACCTCATGTAAAGTCAGTCCTTCTGCTCAACTCCCCAGAGCCAGCCCTGTCTGCAACCCATCTGCACTCCAGTCAACACCCTTCCGTGCCTGGCTGTGCTGTATCCCAGGCATGCCTGAAAAGGAAAGAGAGAGGAAGCTGCAGCACCAAAACTGGTGCAGGGGGGAAGCCCCCAAGGCAGGACTATGTGTCCTGTCTGGACAAAACAAAAAAAATCTTGCCCTTTATAGGTCTTAGTCTCTTCCTATACCTTTTTCTTTACTGCAGATAATGCCGTCAAGCATGGATTTATGTCCCAAGAAGAGGGGCAAATGAGACAAGCAGGCTTCCTGTGGGAACTAGCCGTATCAAGAGAAATGTCAGAGTGGCTTGAAATTCCACAGGAATTCTGATTTGACCCTACACGAATGTGAGATATCTCCGTTCGTCTCTGTTCGCTATTGTTTCATTTAACTAAAAGCCAAAGGACAAGCTTCTGTTGCCCTCCTTCACAATACACATCCTGTGACACAAGGATTTAAAACACAGATCCCCTCACACCTGGAATTGCAATGCAAGCAGGACTCACAAGAGTGTAAGTCTAGGAGGACTACATCTTGCGTGCATCTGAGCAAGTGCTGCAAAGCTTTGGCTTAAGGGGAACAGAATCTTTCTCAGAGCACAGAAATGATGGGGATACGGACCCTTTAAGCCAAATCCCCACCTGAAGAGGCATTTTTCAAGTTACTGTCAAGGTTGCCCTTCCTGCACTCACATTCAGGTAGTGGGACAACGAAGATGCTCTTGGGATCCTTCTCTACTGTTACATTGGCTCTGCAGAACTAATAAATGGAAAAGGATCTCTCTGCAATGGACACAAGCACAGGACACAAAGCAGGGGACACAAGAACAGGTATATCCAATAATGCAGTGCTGGCTTCTGAAGCAGAATATGGGTGGTGGTTGGATTTTTTGCCTTTACCCCCCACTGCAGAAGAGCTCTTAGTTTAAACTAAAAATGGAAAATAAGAGGGTTTAAGACTGAGCATCCAGTACGAATCACCTTGTTTACATGAGAGAGGTCCCAACCAATAGCACTGTGCACTCTTTGAACTTCTAAATAAACAAACAGATAAATAACGACAGCATGTTTCACGATTCCTTTTGATCATCAACTATGAAAGTTCACAGGAAGTTGATGCAATCCCCTCTGACTGGATAGATCTTATCTTCCAAAGACCGTTAACCAAGAGACACTAAGAAAGTGTCAGCCTGATGTTCCTTTGGACAAAAAGCAGTAACTTATCTGTGTGCTAACTTCTGCAGTTGGCTCGCTTTATTTTAGTCATGACTCGAACCTCCGAGTTGGCCTGGAGACCCTGGGAAGTAACGTGCTGGGGGGGATGCCTGCAAGCTCTGCTTAGCATCTGTGAGGAGGAAGGGTACTGCAGGCACCAGCCCAGCATTACTCCCATCACCTACACCCCATTGAAATCAAAGCCAGAAACAGCACATGTTTTCTTAGGCATATAACAGTTGGTGTTTCATGTTGTCACAATCATCACAACGGGCAGGTTTCTCAAGCTGCAGACAACAAAGCTATTTTCTTCTCTATTTTGGATAGAGCAAGTAAACAAAAAACTGCTTGGAATACACACAGCTCCTTTCATTCACAGCCCTCAGTGTGCTTCACAAAGCTGAGTAGATGGCAGTCCTGTGTAGCTGCTTAAAAACAAGGAGTTAAGTGGCTTTGTGCAGAGCAGCCTCTGGACAGCGTGGGACTGACCAGGTTCTGAGCATCAGGCTCTGCTGCCTACCCCGAGATCTTAAGCAGTTGGGGTCAGCTGAACTCCATGGGATATCAGAACTATCTTCTTCCTGGAAACAGCTGAAATAAAACTTTCCTTCTAGCTGTCTCCAGTGCCAGGGAGGAAATGAAAGTCAGTGACAATGGAGTGACTAGGATGAGCTTGTGCAAAACAAATGAAACCCAAAGCCAGGCAGACAGGAAAAAAATGTTTTGTGAACTCTGTTAGCTTTGCAGTACCTCAGTGCTTCTGGGTTCAGCAATGGAGCGTGCCCAAACGAGTCACAACCACCAGTAACTCCAGAACTGGAAGCAGCACAGCCCCAACAGCACAGGCAGTGCTTGAACTGCTGCAGCTGTACTTTTCTGGGAGGAGGATCATGCCTCCACAGTGCCCCACTGCGCTCTAGGGCCGTGCAGACCTCCTGGAGTCCACGCCAGGGCTCTCTGTGCCGAGCTCCATTGTGCAGCACAGACATCCCCTGAGCAACATACTGCAGACCACAGAGGAAGCCAGTCCCAGCACTGGGAATTCAGCTCCCAGCGCCCGAGATCCACATGAATGACTTAAATGCAAAGTCATTCCTCCTCCTCCTTCAGCTCTGTGCGCTCTTCCAAACAGAGCTGGGGAAAGCCTCTGAAAACATCCCCACGTCCAAGGAAGGACTTTCCAACACCCCTTTTTCGGCTGCTGGGGAATCACACACCTACCTGCCTCCGCCACTATCAGGAGATGCTATTATTCAAGGAGGAGAAAAAAAAAAGTACACATTCTGCTTTATTCTCATCAAAACAGATGGCTCGGATAAGATTTTGCCTGTTGCCATGAAAAAAAGCATGCTTTCTTCTTTTAATTAATGTATTTCCCATTTTAGAGACAAAAGCAAAGCAAGAATCAACATGTGTTTTGTTGGGGTTTTTTTACACCAAACTGAAAAGGGCAGAACTTGGGAAAGCACCAGAGCTTTTCTTCCAAGTCTGGGAAAACTATACAGCTTATATAGGCCAGAGCAGTCTTCTAGATATTTTTCCTTTAGAAAACTGGATAAGGTCCATGAAGTCACATGTTGTTCTCCATTGCTATGTACATTGCTTTAAGGGGATGGACAACTCAGTCCCTGGAACTGCTGCTGCTTGCTGCTCATACTGTGAAACCAGTGAAATCCCACAACACAGGCCGAGTGTTGGCTATTTAGTCTACAAAGACCACACACCACAAAGACCTTAATGCCAGTGAAGAAGTGCTAACTAAAGCTCTGGTAAAAGCCTTGATTTCCAGCTAACCCCTGACTTGGCCCGCAACAGTACGAGCGCTGAACGCTGTACCCACATCTCCATCTAAACACCCCAGCAGGAGCAGACTCCCAAAGGTGCTGGCCATTCCCAATTCATCACAGTTATGCTGAGATTTAAACACGTAACTTACGGCTGTTACCCTTGCAGTTGGGTGTGTGTATGTTCACTGCAAACACAGTGCTGGAAACAGCTTATGGAAAGTCTGAACCATAAGATTCAAATCATTAGGAGCATGCATCACAACTTGCTTCGGGGAAAATTCCCCATTCAAGAACAGACATGCTGATTACAACTCCAGCTTTCTGATTTTCTGATGTGTGAAAGTCCCATCAGTAAACATGAGAGCTCTCTGCTTACTGAAAGCATAAACCAACACTCTCAAGTTTGCCAGAAAGAGCTGAAAGGGCGCTTTTTTTTTTCTTTTGCACATATGCTTCGGGTTGAAACCCTCTACTCTGCTTCCTGAGCAGTGTGGCAGGACCTAACAAGGAGCCAGAAGAATAAAACTTTGTTCTTCATCTCAACACCATCCAATTCTATGACCCTGGATAGCTTTCCTTGCCCAGCAACACAATAACCATTTGGCTTTCTGGAGTACTGAGCAACCAAAAGCCAACGGTATTGGAACAATGCAGTAAGTTGCATCTCCCCATAGCCTTCAGACAATATGGATTTTGATACCATTATGCAATTCTGCACACTTATCAGCCCCCAAGGCTGTTTCCAGTTTCTTAACCTGCTTCACATCCATGCATTTTTGATACTCCCTCCAGCCTGAGAAAGGCCAAGCATGAGCAGGGTTTCCTCATCATCCCTACCACTGAAACCAAAAAAAAACCAAACACTTTCCTCACACTTTACACAATCCCAGAGTAAAACAAATGCAAATGCAGTCCTGAGCCAGCGAAAGGCAAAGCCTGATTTTTCCTGCTTGTCTACAAAGAAGCCAAAGCTTTACAGTTTTTCTTAAATTTTGTATCTGGTCATGCTCTAAAATATTAGATACACTGCAAGTTTAAAAAAAAACCACGACATCCCAACCTCAAATCTGTGATGTGGGACATTTTTTTTACTTCCTCTCCATCCAGCTGCATTCAGAATAAGCTGCACTGCACCTGTCTTGCAAGAGTCTCCAGAATGGTTCCAAATTGCATACAAAGTCTCCTGTTTTATCACTAGTTTCACCTCTGGTTTACCAGGGTTTCACCTGGAGCAAACCTTGGCAATTCTAATACCTCGCCCCCTCTAGAGTGGCTCCCAAGTGCAATTCACATGGCTTGCAAACCAACTGTAAAATAAAATAGAAGCTTGCAACCCCATTTCCCAGACATCTGAGACACAGGAAACCCAGCAGATCAGCACAATATAAGATGTTTGTAAAACACAGTGCCACTTTACATCCATTTGGAATGATGCTTCGCTATTTCAGGAAATACAACCCTCCCCTGCAATCCAGCATGAGCCACAGGTAACTGAAACAGCTTTCTGCTTTCTGTCTTGCCTTCCTTATCTCTGAAGAGCTGATAATAACTGAATCTATTAGAAATACTGTTAGAATAAATGTATTAAAGTTCCTAAATTGGCCACAAACTGCTGGAAGGAAAGCATTACTGTATTAAGAAAGACGCCAACTCTACCTCTTTTAATTTAACCAGATTCCCGCTATTGAGCCCAGTTAGGGGGCTGCATTAACATAATCCTCAGAAACATTTTCACTCTACAATTTAAAAATCACAAGCTGGGCTAGGGAACGGAAAAGAAACATCATGCATTGTAACGCCCCCACAGAGAATGAGAGTCCACTGCTTGAACGCTGTCTCCTGGATGGAAGAGCAAGCCCGTTAGCAGGAGAAGGTGGTAAAGCCCCCCATAGGCAGCACAGAGCACCTCTAAAGCTAAAACAACAACAGGCATTTGAGGTGGAGAGTGGAGCAGACCACTATGACTCACAGGCTGTAAGTCTAGTCAAGGAAAAATCTGGCAGAAGTGTGCTGTTTGACTAGGTCTGTACATTCCCAAGAGATTTATAGCTGCTTATTAAATCATCTGTTCCTGTTAAAACCAAAAGAAACTGTATATGTTTCACTGGATTTTACATCTGCTAGAAAGACCCATTAATACAGAGGGGTTTTACTATTGGGTTAGCCATTCAAAAGACTTTAAGAGATTGCTTGCTACAGGAAGTAAAATCTACAGAAGGGACAGGCTGCAGAGGGATCAGAAACCTGCTGCTTTGGGCTGAGTCTCCCTCACTGGCATCTCTGGTCTGCCTGGCTAACCTTTGACACCAGATGGTTCTTTTGAGTGACAAATGGTTTCTGCAGAGGAGAGGAAAGGAAATCAGTACTTTCTGCAGAGGAAAGTTCTGTTGAGGAAATAGCCATGTCTTCAAGAAAATGACCACTGTGGCTTGAGAAAGGGCTTGTGGAGCAGGTTCATGGCATGAGTGATACACAGGCACACGCTGGTGCCAGAGAACTTGTCAAAAATGCAAGGAGCAAACAGGGGGATTGGCCAATTAACCTCCTCCACACAACAGTTGCTAACCTTGGGAGCTGGAGGCAAAATACCACCAGCCCTACAGTTCCATGTCAAAAGCCAGGGGAAGAGGAAAAGGAGCTGTGCCCAGCCCTGGTCCACACAGGAACGCTGCCACTCGAGCGCATGTGTTTGCGGAAGAGCAAGAGAAGGCTGGGTAGGTAGGGCTGCCATTTCAATCCACCCTGTTTAGCTAAGCAAGCTGCTCTGTTATCTCAGAATGCTCTTTGGAGCATCTCCACCCCTACCCTTCACACACATTATCCACTGAAGAAAACCTGCACAAACACAATGCTTTCCTCTTCCCCCTCAGTCTGACTGGTTTGTTCTTTTTTTCCACCCTTGGGCACATCCACTGCTTAACTCTGAGATAACCATCTCTTAATGGTAATGTACAAAGATGTTATTAAATAGAAGCCATTTGCTGAGGCACACGGTGGGCTGAATGTCCCAAGTTCCCAGAAAGTAGGAAAGTTTTACACATTTTAAATTAACCCCTTAAAAATAAACAAAAATCCAGGCACATTTGACAAGCATCTGAGAATGCACAAATACTGTATCCATGGCTACTTCAGTGCTGACACTGGAACAGAGACGTACTTTAAACACACCAAAAATGCCCTCTGGGTCAGGCCAGTGGTGCATCCAGCTCAACACTCTGCCTTCAGAGGCAGTGAAGGGCATTGCTCATCTGGGCAAGCCCAGGAATCTAGTTGTTTTCTGGCCAGTTTTCTTTGTCCATCCAAGTGGGTGAGCAGAGCTGAAAAGCAGCAGGATTTGCAAAATTCTGCAAACAGCACATTTGTTACTCTTGCTGTACCAGTGAAATCCTATTAAGTGTGTAAAGCAAAACGTGACAGAAAGCCACGACTGAACTGCTGCACTTAGCTGAAAAGTCAGCAACTTGGGAGTTTAAGAGCACAATAATAAAAAGAAGACCCACAGCAGCTCACACATGCAGAATGTCCAAAGCCTGCAAGCTTTGGAGCTGAGCACCACCATGCCCATGGGTGCAGCTTTGGCACATTTGCCAGCACACACTGGATGAAGGAACAAGAAGGGATGGGTTGTTCAGCACATTTCTCTTTCATGTTTTCAAATTGCTGCCTTGTAAAAGTCAATTTGCTAAAAAACATGACAAGATAATGGTAGGTCCTGCTGAATCTGCACAGCCACGCTATGCCAGACTGATTCCTGCAGTAAATCATGTGCACTCTCAAAACACAAAGGCAGGGCTGTACGGCTCTGCAAACTCACTCATGTCGTGCATCTATTATTCACCAAAAAGGACAAAATGTGTCAGTCCTTTTTTCTTTCTTATCTCTGTATTGAACTGTCTTCACTTTAGCACGCTGATTCAATACAGAAGGAGCAAACACACATGGTGAATCCAGTCCCCCAGCAATCTGTATGAAAAATGGAGTCAGCAGAGCTACACTCAATAGGTTGCAGTCAGTCTCCTGCTCTGCAGCTGCACAGACCCCAACCATCACCTGCTTCCTACCCTTCACAGTAACTACCTGTCATCGACATGTTTAGGATGATTTAGTGCTTTTCCTCTTAAAAAAAAAAAGCCCAGCAGCAACAAACAATGGGTCAGGGGGAGGACTAATTATGGCACTACCCGTATCCAGCAGAGTAATACCACATTTCAGCCCACTGAGGGTGAGCCATGGTGACTAAGGCAGATCATCCCTGCGGCAGACTGCCTAGCAGGCTTCGGACTAGTCACATGTCACAAGTCTCAGATGGTGGCATGGAAAAGCAAAAGCATTATTCAATCCTGAATAATCATATTCATAGCTTTTGATTTGGCTCCTCTTCCTTCACAGGAGGCAGCTGTGCCTGCTAGTGCTACTTCCTTGCTCTGCGTGAACTTCATCCCCTGTGCCACGCACGCAGCAACGCCGTAACTCACAATCGGCGAGCTTAGAGCAAACGTGAGTCTGGGCCAGATCAATACCACCACATCACTGGATGTTACTCACCCACACACCTCCCCCCCAGCGATCCAGCCACGTAAGTTGTTTTTTTTCCTTCCCATTGCAAAAGAGGGAGTTTAGCACTGGTAGGGAGGAGGAGTGATCACTGCATTTCACAAGCACAGGATGCACACAAATACTGCTGTCCACTCTCACGGGAGGAAGCACCATATAAGAACACTTGTGAGAACTACAGCAGCCTTCCAGAGCAGCTTGAAACCTGACTCAGCCTTTAGGCACATGCTCAGCTTTCAAGCACATGCTCGAGTATTTGGCTGAGCTGGGACCATCTTCAAGCGTGGGATGCAGGATCCCACTCGCCGGTTGCTCCAATGACAGACTACAAAAGTATTCTTGATCTATAATGTTGCAGTAATTTAGGGAGGGCATTCTCCCTTAACCAGAACCTCAGACTCATTTGGTTTTCACAAGCAATTGTTTTGTGAAGAGTGTTGCTGTGCCCCTCATGTGCAAACACAGGGAACAGCTGCCTGCTGCAATAGGAAATGGTTCACACTGAGTGAAAGCATTTCTGAAACCCCACCAATTCTGTCCACCAAAAAAAATATATATAAAGACCCCGAAACAAAACAAAACCCAGTACAACACCAGTAAGAAGAAAACCCAAGGGAATTTGATAGTCTGTATTCTGCATCTTTGCAGAGAAGTAAGGATCTTTGTTTTCTCTTTCAGACCATCCTATTATTCACACAGTGAATTACAGACCTAACCAGTTCTATAAATGGCTGTTCCCTGAACTCATGGTTTAAGTTTAGGTCAAAGGAGGATCATTCACATGTGAAGCATGACTCTTCTCTGGCAAAGGAAAGCCATTCCAATTCCCAACAACATTATATTTAGCTTATTTTATCTGTCCTGCTCTGCTTCCCCTTTTCCTCAAAGTCATTGAGTGGTAGCTGTTGGAAGAAAAAGTTTCTGCAATCCTCGGTTAGAAAGAAAGGTCACCCGGAGGAAAGCTCAGAGCAGAGAGCCAGGCACTGCCATCCCCATCCTCACCCAGCGTGCCCTGCCTGCCCACAAGCTCACGTTACGTCAGCGCAGGTGCTGCCTGCCGAAGAAAGCGTGGGCAGGAGGAGACCTTCCCAACCCTGTTTCGATGTAAACATAGTACCACCGACCCACCCACAATTACATCAAAATCTCAATGCCCCAGAGCAGGATTTATAACACTTGTTTGCCTAATTCATGGGTTATCATAAAGATGTAGTTATTAATAAATTAGATTGTTACCATTTGTAGATGACTAATGCTTTGCTGCTGCCCAAAAAGCTCTGACTGCTACCTGCAGGCTGAGACCATTGATGAAACTACTAATACCCTATAAAAGTTTATTAAAACAAACACGTATGAGGCAATACAAGGTTAACCTTGTAACCATAAGGTAATGCAAGACAAACCGTGCTACTCTACAAAGGTACAGCACCTACTGAAGTGCTGAGTAGTATCCAGCTTTTAAGCCATAGTCCATGAACTACAATTAGCCCAGATTTTTGATGCCCAGGTACCTGTTTACACCTGCTAATCAGGCGCTGAAATGACCAATAAGAAACTCTATCTGCAGATACTTGAAGGCAAAAGATTGTTTCTGTCATTAATGTGCCCACAAAAACACAAACACTGTACCAGCTGCTGGGCTCTAAAGCTGACCCAGAGCCATTTAAATGTAGACAGCACCCTGGTAATCTGCCCAGTTTTAAAGCTGTAACGATGCAGTCAAATAACAGGCTGTCCAAAAACCACACAGCAGAGAGTAACTACACCCCACTCACTTGGTTATTACTGATGCAAAGGCCTTCTTCCTGCATGCCTTACTGTCTGGATCAGCAGGCAAGTTTCTATGAAACTTTAAATCCCAGAAGAGCTTTTTGGGGCAGGGGGCTTGGGGGAGGAGTGGATGGGGTTTGTTTTGGGGTTTTGATGGGTTGCTGTTCGGTGGGTTTTGTGATTTTTGTGTTTTGTTTTGAGGGGGTGTTGTTTGTGGGTTTTTTTGAGGAGCTGTTTGTTTGTTTGTTAGGAGGGGTATTTTGATTTTTAAACAGTTCAGTGTTGTCAACTTATTTTCATTCTACTAAATAAACTTGGATAGGCATTGAAAAATGCCAAGGAGCAATCAAACCTTCAAGGGTCTGAAAATGGAACCCCAAAACACCCGGCTCCTAACTAAAACCCTCAGAAGCAAATTAGACTACTCTCATCTGAGTGGTAAAAAAAAAAAAAAAAAGGAAATGCATGATCCCACCTGATTTCCTGCACACCTCTGCTCTGAAAAGCAGGCATTAAAGGAGGGGAGTGCCTGGGCAGTAAACAGCCCTGGTCAAGCACCCTGGCTCTCCTCCACTGCAGACATCAGTGCAGCTACTGGAACAAGAGCAAAGTGGAGAGCACGGTCACAAAGCTGCATTATCCTCATGCAGGAGAAAGCTTCAAACTTAGGAGTTAGCACCTTGTTTTAAATGGAAGACAAAAGCAGTAGGAAATTCTCTCTGAAAAGTTACTCCTTTTGTCTTTTCTTCTCCTCTCCTAGAGGAAGTATTATTTAAGCAAATTTCATTTAGTTTGTGCAATCCTCCTGCTTGGAATGTTTTGCCTGTTATTAATATCAAATGCAAAACAAACAAACAAACTAATCCATTTTTTATAGGTTTGCTTGTCATGCCAAGGCCCCCAGCTTCCATTCTCAGGGATTTACTGTAATATTTGTTTATTGACACAGAGCTGGAATAGTGGACTACCAGGTTCTCTTCTGGCAAGATCTTTGGCCATGCTGAGATGGCAGCAATATTAAATATATTTCCAGTGACATCAGTAGGAAACTAACTGTGCTGTAAATAATAACAGCAGTTACACAAAGGTGTGTGTTTGACTGATCTGTGTTAAGGAGGGTGAAAGATACCCCTTCAGCCCCACCTCAAGACAAGGTGCTGGTTCCTCCCATTCAGTGAAGGCAGTGGCTTCACCATGCCAGGAAGATGCAGTTTTCTCAGATCGTGCTCACCGGCTCGCTGGGAGACAGCCCAAGTCAATCACCTCTCCAGCTCTCCCTGGAGACCACACCAGCAAGCAGACAGTGAGAACAAAAAGAAACTTGTACTACTAGGTTTAAGCCTTGAGACAGGTCCATGAGATGCTGGGAAATGACCTAAACAAATCACAAAATTTTAGGCGTGAATAAAGATCGAACTCCCTCTATTAGCTTTAAAGATCTCAAGCTTTTAGGACTCATCTTTCCAAGCTTTCTCATGTTAGTTTAAAAGCCAGAGAAGGTCCAGTTTTCTAATAATCACTGAACTCCAGGAACCTGAGCCTTAAAAGAAGGAAGAAAAAAACAAACTAAAAAAAAAGAAGGAAGAAAAAGCCCAAACTAGCATAAGAAAAAAAAATCCCACATAAAAATCAGTAGAGTTGGCAAGAGTAAGAAAGAAAAGTTGGGGGTTTTTTTCTTTTGCATTTATCACTGTCTCCCACACAATCACACTGTGCAAGAACACACTGTGACAAAACACTCCCAGCACTTACTTTAAACGTCCTTAGCCACTGTAATTGTGTGCAGAGCAAACAAGAACTGCCTCAGTTGCCAGCAAAAGACAGCAGCGTGTGGACCACAACACGGCAGCCCTCACAGGATGCATAAAAATTAAAAGTGAAAAGAAATCACCCAGACTGGAATTTGAATACTGGAAGGCCAGAGCAGCACACCCTGACCCAAATGTCTGCCAACGCTACATTCTGTGGCACGAAAGAGAGATGCTGGATGGCCATTTGTAGTTTCAATGATAGCTCTGTTTCCCTGTGTGAAAGATGACAGCTGCTTCTCATAGGACACCACCTCCGTGCTGGGGGCATGACACAGCTGTAGTGTCCCTGGGAGACAAGGATTCGGGATGTGACAGACTCCATGTTCTGACACCACATCCTATCTACTGAAGGTCAGCTCTTCCCTGCCCCACATCTGCCATGTTTGAGGAATCCATACCCCAAAAAAGGCACTTCTGGAGATGAAAAACAAGAACTTTGAGAGGATCCACCAACCCAGGGCACAAGGTTTCACACCATCAAAACTTCGTGGCATCTTCTTGGAGCAAATATCAGCATATTCATCTGCACATCAGGTTTTTCTCAACAGGTTATGGTGTTTGAGAACATCTTCCCAATCACTAGCTCTGCTTGTAACCCACTCCATAACCATTGGGGCAATTACTGTTTCCACATGGATCATTACGTGCTGCCTACGCTTCAGCTTCCCTCCCAAAAATATCTGTATTGACTGCAAAACACACATGCTACCGAAACCTCCCTTCCAGCTTAAACTGCAAGCAAGCTGCTGTGTGCTCCTGACCTAAGCCACCTGCTCAAGACTTGCACAAAATAAAGACGCAGGAGGCCCACATGCAGTATCTTCATCCCAGTCCCTGGGGAACGTGTATGTACAACTCGCAGCCCTGGGAGACCAGAGTGCAGCTGATGTTCCCTTCTCTGGAGAGGCTCCTTGCTACAGCTGGCAGCTGTGTGGAAGGAAACTGTTGAGGCACAGATCAGCCCATGAACATTTCTCCTTGGACGTACAGCTCCCTTCCAGCTCCCGCATAATTGCACACATGTTCATTGCCTGAACTGCGGGTGGGAGACGCAGCTGCCACCAGCTCTATGCAAACCTTGTAAGGCTTCCTTCTCAAGACCACTGAAGTCAACGTGGGCCTTTCCCCAGGCTTCTCCGAGCTTGTGACCAGACCTACGTTCCTTCATTTTGAAGGACATTTAAACTGCACTGAATATTTCCAGGCAAGCATAGAGTCATCAGGCTACTGCTGCAAGACCAGGAGAGCGACCTGCTCAGCAGCTTTTTCCACAAGCTCTCAAGGCCAGTCTCCCTCCTTGCACTTGGCATTCATTTTCTCCTCTGACTCTAGGACAAATTAGACAGAAACTGGCCACAAATAATAAACCTAGGCTGGAAATTAGAACTTTTCTAGCCACTGAACTAGCAAAATACTGGAACAGCTTTCCATCAAGCAGGACCACAGGGTCACAACAGTACCAGCTGTATCATTTATAAGGGATATGTTCTCACCTCCCAGTAGCAAGCTCTGACTGCCCACGAGGACCCTTCTAGGTATGTTGACACCTAAAGCACCACTGCACTGCTCTGGGGCAGGCAGGTAACTTCCCCACAGCAGGAACCCGATTTCACCACACCCTGAACCCTTCCTGCCGGGACAGCTCGGTGTTGTGCACCCAACACGAGAAAACTGGCAGAGAGCATTACTGTTTTCTGAGCTCCTGTTGCTTGGAAATACCAGTCCCTGGGAATTTGCCACGATCCAGTGAAGCCGGTGTCAGAGCTGGTATCAGGAAGGCCACTTAGGGGATGAGGCTGGGGTCAGTAGATTACACTTTTCTCTCCCTCCCCAGCTTTCTCATCCACATGGATTCTGCCCTTGAACTTTTCAGCAGCTCCACTTAATATTCAAAACAAAACCACACACTGAACCAGATTTATTGTTATGCTCCTTTAGTGTGTAGGCAGAATGTCAACTGGTCCTAAAGAAACAGATTCAGGCAAAACACTCACATTCTCCTTCCAAAACTTATATTCACCCAGACTCTTCCTTCACACAGAAATGTCTCGGTAATTGGCGCACCAAGGGAAAAATGGCAGGATGGCACAAGAATACAGATACAACCCTGTGTTTTTCACTTTGCTGTCTTTGGTCCAACAAACAAAGTTCACCAGTGCCACCACCCAAGGACAGTCTTGTAGGCTAGCCAGTGAAACCTGTGACTGGCACCAGCACAGCCCTGCTCGGGTGCTGTGGGACCGCGCTGTGGTCAGCAAGAGCCCTGTCCTGCCTGTGCTGTGCTCGCCCTCAGCTCCAAGCTCATCCTTCCTCCTGAGACAGCCCTTAGTCTCTGCTCCCCGAGAGTACCATACACACCATGCTCTGTTTGCTGGTCATCCCATGAAGCATGACTAGGACAAGAATCAAAGGATAGCCAGGGGGGGCTGCATTAAAGGTGAATTTTGGAGAAAGGAGAAGTATTGGAACATCTTTTCCAGAGACATTCAAGCACCTTGCTTTTGACCCATGGAGGGGCTTAAGAAGCAGCAACTATGCTGGTAGCAGAGCAGCTTCAGGAAACCAGGCCACTGGTTTTCCTGGTGATTAATTCCAGGGTAAGATACTGATCTGGTTCAGGCAGAGTTCAGAACATCCCTGCTTACACAACCCGAGGTAGTGAACAGGAAAGGAACTTTTGCAAGCCAGCATCTTTCCTTCAAACAGAGATACTGCATCACAGAAACATACTATTTCCTGCTGACAAAAAGGGCTGATGGGTAAATTCAGCTATTCACACGTAGCAAGGCTCTCAGCTCTGCAGATTTTTCCTAGTTAACCTGAAGGTAAAAACAAAAACTTTAAGTTTGCTGTCCCTGAAGAAACAAATTACCAAAAGCTTCTGCCATTTTCACCAAATGGAAGGCAGCAGGAAGCTTCTCTGCAGCCCCACAGCAAAGCTGGGGCTACAGCAGAGCTTTCCTCAGGTCACTCTGCCTGGTGGGAGCACAGGCCTGAAGCAGATGAGAACCAGAGTCACAGCAGGTTTGCTCTATCCCCTTGGGCTCCGCTGAGACACACTAGCTGTAATCTCCTTAATACTATTGCTGGTGATGCAGTTTCCTCTGACCAGGGAGGTCAGGGATATTTTTTTGGCCAAGAACCTTAATGACCTAACAGCATTAGAGACAAACCTTTTTCAGCTATTCGTCTGCATTCTTGGGGCATGAGCACATGAAGAAGGGGAAGCACTGAACTATGTAAAGCTATGAAGGAAAGAGAGACATTCCATGCTACAAAGCTATTCAAGTTAGCATCTCATTTATTTTCTGGGATATAAACACAACTTGTCTTCCATATGCAATGAAGAGTCCCATACATAATTTTTCAAGCCCAACACTGCGTAAACCTGCCCAGTCACCCCACAACCTTTGAGAATTTTTAGAGGGTGACCACTTTATACTACATGTTAACCTTCATCCATTTATTGGTATTTCTCTCCCTCCTGTCCACTGCTTACATCTGTCTTTTTTTCCCCAATCAAAAAGGGGCTTTTGTTATTGCTTACACACACATAGTTCGTGCCTGTAGAAAGACCAAGAAATCTGGCTTCAATCACGAACTGGTGCTTGTAGACAGCACTGGAATATCAGTAAAGGTAAGAAAAGTCAGCCAATGGAGAATCAGCCAATGGTCTCTGAGGAGACCGTAGACTTGTTAGTGAAGAGCACAGCATGGATGACAAAGGTAGATACAGAGAGAAAAAATGCAAGGAAAAGCAGAAGATGAGGTAGGAGGGTTCTATGCCAGCCAAATTCCTACCAATAGGAATGGAAGAGATGGGGTTAGACAGGCAGGCAGGCCTGTTTCCAAGCTAAAATCCCCAACATTCCCCCAAAGAAAATAGGAGTGCATTTCTCTCTTATTCATGCATTCTTTAGAAACCTCTGGAGACCGCTCTGGAATGATAAAACAAAATGTCAAGACAATAAATGGGACATTGAATCTCTGCCATTTGTTAGAGGAAGGTCTTTTCTGACTTGAAGGCAGTACCTTATTTTCACTTCATAAACAGCAAAGCGATGCACTGTCCTTTAGAAAGGCCTGAAAGAAGAGCGAGGCAGTTGGCTGGATCAGCTACTTTCAAGAACTTCAACACCAAACCTATGCTGCTACATGCTTATCTTAGCATTTTCCTGCCATCTAGTCCACAGTGCCATCACAGGTACGATGCTGGAGAAATAGCAGGAGTCCATTTTATTTTTGCATAATCTCAGGAAATTAATCCCAGTTCCATCTCTGCTTCCAAACTCCTATTATAATCCAAGAAAGCTGGAACTGTTGCAAGACATCAGCAGTGATACAGTTAATGTTTTGTCTTCCTTTAGTGTTTGAAGCATTTAAAGCCAAAGGTAGACCTAGCCTTCCCTTTCCTTGAACAGGAGAAATTCACTGTAAATTTAACTTCTGCAAGAAAATAATAAAAGTGATAAAGCAAGTACCTTGCTAAATAACCATGCAGTATCAGAGAGGTAGTTCTGTGGCTGGAGGACTCAAAACCCCAGCTCCATCCCTGGCATATTAGGCAACTCCAGTCATGCCAATCATTATTTTCCTCCATTTTGATTTCTTAATGTACAAAATGGAGATACTGGCTGAAGTCATTCAAGGACGTGACAATATTCAGTTTCATTCTTTGCTTTTATCTAATATTTGAATAAAACCAAAATACCTCGCGTTGCACAAGAAGCCAGTTGTGTCTTTTCCCATAAAAAGCAGTTGCTGGGTTTGTTTCTGTTTCAGCTGGGGCTCTAGCCCACCCTGGCTACTAACATCAACTTCATTCCACAAAGTATTCAGCACCATCAAGAATAGTGTATTTTAATCATGCTTTAGCTAATCAAAAGCTTTCAATTAGCTCTAGTAATGGCTCCAATCAGCTTTGCAAAGCACTGTGGAGAACCACAATGAAAAGCACTGTATGGGAGCTCGGTATTATCACTTGCACAAATATAACCTGAAGACTTAAACACACACAAGAAATGTCTTTCTGCCTTTGCTGACTCAAACACTGCTCCAAGCCAAGCGATATTCCTCAAGGAAGAATTTCAAAGCAATTAACAATTCATAACTTTGCAACACCTTTGAAAAATAAATAGTGCAGAGTGGGCAGTGGCACAAATTGCTTCAGTATTTATTGCTGAAATACAGCTGGCTCTGGAGCAAAGCACAGTACTCGTTTAACAGCACAAAGCCACAGAACTGTAGAAGGCACAAAGGAAAAAATATTATTTTATCCATTTAGAGCAAGAGGGGAAGTTTGTGGAGGCAAAAGTGGAGTTATCCAAACCTGAATTTAAATGGCACCCTGTGCTTGACGCCAGACTGCTCAGAAATAGCCCGTGTTTCCAAATTTGGTAATCTTCCAAGGAGGAATCAAAATCAACAAGTCTCTGTAGGGTTTGGTAAGGGCAGGAGGCAGGTTTCTCCCTGGTTTGATTTACTGGCTAACTTAATCTGTGCTGGTTATGATGGTTTAGTAGTGCTGGTGTTATCTTTAGAGGACGCTTTAATGTTGCAGGGCGATCATTATTACATTCTTGTGAGGTCAGTGTGCCCAGAGTGACTGCTTCTATCTCAGAGATGTAATAACTCCTCAGGCAGACAGGCACAAGTGTTAAGCCACTTCAAGTCCAGCATTTGATGCACATCTCATTTGAAAACTCCAACAGGACTGTGCCCTCACCTCCTGGTGGGACCACTGATGCAGGTCTTGTCTCTCTGGGGGGACAGATGCCATGTACTGAATCACAGAACCAAACATGCTCTTGGGAGGTCTCCTACCCCCATACTGAGCCTTTCCCAGTACTGTTTAGCTCATAAGAAACTGTTTGGTGGGAAAGTCTTAGAGGACATCGCAAAAACTAGCTTCATATCACACACCTTGCTTTGCCAAACCCCCAGCCTTACTCTGGAGGCAGAATCCACACTGCTGAAAAACTTAAATTCTTCAATCCAGGGTAAAACATTATCATAGTGGGATTTTTTTGACACTTTTACATTCAGGGGAGTAAGAAATACTCTGAGAACCAAGCGAGTAGGATACAGCCTACTTTTCTTAATCAGTCTTTCAAGCATCATTGCAGAAGAGACTGAGGTTCAGTCTGACAGTGAGAGCACTGTAGGCGGCCATTGCAAATCCCAACCAGGAGCATGCTCCTCACAGTGCAGCAATCCCTCAGGAGCTGCTTTCTAGAGAAATGGAGCAGAAAAATAATCTATTAAAGGTGGTCATTTTCTTACAGCTGGGGTCCCTGGGGGACAACTAGGTGTAACTCAGCCCTAGAGAAGAAGGATATATAACCCCGATCTTAAGTATCCACCATGGAAAAATGTATTTGTCCCTCTTTTTCAATTCATTTGCTGTTGCTGCTAAGAAAACAATCAATGGATTGGGTTTCCAAATGGGAAACAAACCCACTGGGAAAAGTTTAACTTGATTTTCACCTTGTTAGGAGGTTCAAGTACCGTGCTGTTTGGATGCATTTTAAAGCAGTAACTCAAGTATTTATACAGTTCAAGGTTTAAAATTCTATTTCCCCTGTTTTGAACAACATCCTTTACAAAATAAAAAAATTAAGAGACAGACACATTTTCAGGAATTTTTTTTCTGACTCTGAAAAAAACAGATGGGGTTTCAGTCCTAAATATGCAATTGGCATTTGGCCCAGTGTAAAGACATGCCCAAACCGCCTGAAGATGGAGCAGCTGTGGGGCCAGGGGCCAGGTCACAAACTGCCTAAACCAAGGAGACTTTGCAGGCCAGCGAACAGCGCGGAGGTAAACAAGCAGCCAGCATACTAAGATCACCTCCATTTGGTCTCACAATACAGGAGTTGAAACCACCTTCTGTCCCTTTAGTGTTCCCTCTTCCCCCATCCAAGACAGAAATTGCCACCAGCCTGGTGTCTTGTTTAAACCATCTCCCACTGTCAGCTGACAAGGAAAGGAGAGAGTTTCCAGAGTAGCAACAAATCTTGTATGGTACCGAAAGAAACTTTTGGTAAATACAATAAAGTGTTGTCATGAAAGAATAGCCAACTCGGCTCGTGATCCAAGCTCTGTGGAAATGCCTACATGAGCAGAGGAAAGGACCAGAAAAGTTACGAGGGGAAGAAAAGACAGCAGCACACTTAGCCAGAGTGCATCCCCTCCACAACAGAGGGGACAGAAGAAAAGCTTACAGCTGTGCTAGCAAGCATGAGCAAAGACACTGTGGAAACCAAAGCACCACTGAGGATGAAAATAAGGCTCCTGTTACCTGCTTATTCTCCTCCTACTGTACTTTATCCACAGAGCTTAGAAAAAAAATCAATTACCCACGTGCAGTCCATTTACACTGTACAAAAAGTTAATTGGGAAGAGTTGCAGTGCAGTTTGCTACAGAGGACTCAAGTCACTCTAGCAATTCAAACAGGCACCATGTTTAAAAAAAAGCTAACAGTTCCTACAGAATCCAAGTGACTGAGAAAGAAATAAGGTTATTTGAAAGGCTTTTCAGAGAAAGTGTTATCTAAAACCCAATTTAACCTGAGCCTGAAAACTTTAGAGCCCAGTAAATGTTCATGAGAAACCTATGCACCATTTCCTATGCAGTGGCTGCCAAAGAGATTTGTTACACGTTTAATAAAGCAGTAAAATAAGGTTTTTATGTAACATGGTTAACTGTAAACAGATTGGTATTATTCTCTTTAAATGAAAGTGTAACCTGACAGATGCTACAGTTACTGGACAGGGGAAAATATGAGAAAAAGGAAAATCAGAACTTCTGCTGCATCACAAAATAAAAAAATCCCATAAGAGTGCCCTTGCACAGTCCTGCTTCAACAGGCCTACAAAACCTTGAGCCTGTAACAAGAGTGCCCAGTTGGAACTGGTGAATTTTCAGGTGCATTGGAGGGCCCAGCTACTCTGAGGGAGTAGTCTTGAATACTCTTTGCTGGGACATACATCATTGCTACTCCTTCCCTTCAGGGCTTCACCTTGTATTTGGCAAAGGAGCATAACTGCAGCTCCTTCCAACATCAACACCTCTTCTTTGCTTGGCTAGAGGTGTCAGTGCAGAAAAAACACAAGGTACTGCCTTCCTAAATTCAGAGCTCCCCAAGTCACATGCACTTTTCAGGCTCAATCATCTGCTCACTGAAACTTTACAGTAAAGCTACCTTCAGAGTGCAATTCCAGCCCATCACATCATTTCCAAGTTAGGAAAGAAATGCAACAACTGGCAAATGTACACATCATGACAAATAGCTTAATACAAACATCTAGTAACCTTTGCTTCTTTAACATGCAAAGTACAGAAATATGTGGAAAAATACCAGTTACCCCATTTACAGATGGGCAGGGAAACCGAGGTTGCAGGTAATGGAATGACATAGAGGACCTCAGGGAGTGAGCAACAAAGCTGGAAACAGGACAAGAGATTTACAAGCTCGTATCTCTTCACATCTTTCTATAGACATTGTACTTAATAGCTGCTTCTGAAAAAGAAATTATTCCTTTCTGCAGAAAGATGAACACCGTCTTCTTTATGGTTGATTATTCCCAGAGTGGATAAGTATCAAAGGGATAAAAGTACAAAGCTGTTTTCTTCTGAGTTTGAGAACAAAAGCAAAGCAGGTATTTTAGGTTAAAATTGTTCTGAGGAGGTACTATTCAGTTTCAGTAAAGATACATACAGACATGGAGAAGTATCTTTAATACAAGGAAAAGACTGAAACAATAAGTTGCTGACTTTTGCTTACAATATTTAATCACATTCCTAATGTCAAGACCCCAAGTTCCCTCCGAGAAGAACATGTGGATGTTTTATTGTTAAACAATTAAGCCAAAGCCACACTGAGGATTCTTGTATCTGGTTCAAACTGACTTGAATGGAAAATGAGCATCTAACGCTCATAAGTGACTCAAAAAAAAAAATCTCAGCAGGGTTGTACAAAAAGCCAGAGCATTTTTTTATTCTATTTGAATCTAGCCTGTTTAAGTCTTTGTAGAGGGTTGAAAACCCATAAATAAAGAGAGGAAATTGTGAAGGCAGAAAGTGTCTTTGTCTCCTCCACTCCCTGGTCAAAATGAAGTTTAGGGATAATTGAAACATCTGCTGTGCTGAACTGTGTATCAAAGCTAACCTCTGTTTACATCAATAAAAATGGATTTACAGCTAATTTAATCAGCATACCAAAAATGCTGCTTGGAATATTTGTGAAACTATAAGGATAATTTATCTTTTGAATAGTTATAATACATACACTTTATGTAAGATGTAAATCTGGGCTGCACAGTGACATACACATGGATGCATCTTTGCCTCCTAGCATAGGTTAACAATGGGAGGATGGGGAGGAGAGAAAAATAGTAGATAAAAAAACCCAAACAAACAACTGCCACCTTGTAACCAGGAATAATGGCTATGACAAAGTCTCAAAAATCAAACACAAGTAGATACAGAAGAACTCAAGTTTTTCAAGAAAAAAATGGAACACAGATTAACATCACATCTCTCTATATACATTGGCCTATCAATAAACATTTAAGTAATCAAGAAGTATGGGATTAAAAGCCTAAACTATCCTGCTCATCTCATCACCTAATCCTACAAATTTTGAAATTAAGTTACTTGAAATCTTCTTCTACTTTACTAAAAAAAAGGCACTGAAGGGCAGCAGCAGTATTGTCATTGCAAAAACAATACTCCAGGCATTTATTTCCAGTTCAAGATGACAGAAAATATTTTGCTTCACGACATATTTCTGATTTTCCTAATCAGAAGGTTCCCAGTATGATGTTTCTGGCCCTTCTCATCTGTACTGATGCATCCTTCATCTACCAAAGTTAAATGCCACCTTCCCTTCACATTTTATTAAGTGCTTTTAGATTTACAAATGAAAGATGCTACACTGCTGCAATATCTCGTCATCTTTCTGCCACTGAATTCAGCTCCTGGTTTTTTATTGTCATTCATCCTACTCCAGAAATCACTAATCCTAATTTGATTCAGAAGCCCTCATCATTCAGATTTTTTAAATCCACATGATAAAGCCTAGAGAGCAAAATAACATGTTCCCATTTACCCCAGATGCAGGATAGTTTTTAGAAGTTATGGAGTTGGGTCCCTTTGTTGTGTATTAAAAGCAATAAAAAACAAAATAAATACAAGCAACAAAACCTCATGTCAACAAGTCTTGTATCAAAAAGCCTCTGACTGACTGCCCAACATCTAGGATCCCGCTAAACCTCCACACAAAAAAACCCCAAACCACCCAACATCTTTCTTTCAGAACAGCTGACATGTACTTGCCTTATATTCTACTTAACTGGGGACAAGAAGAGCTTGTCCCCAGCCAGAAATAAAGTGCCAAGCAAGGAAAAGCTGGGTAGATGCCACCTACATGCTAGGATAATTCACCTGATCCAAATCACACTGCTGTGTGGTCTCCACCCTGACTAACCTTCTGACTACATGTTTGTCTGGGCTGGACGGGCAGATGTGGTTGCCAACCTGTTCTGCTGCAAAGCACATGGGAAAGGAAGTTTTGATCCAAGACAAAGCACTAACCATCCAGGGCTGGATTCTTGCCGTTTTGTCCATTATCCACGGACTCAGGCCCTCAGAATTTATTACATATTTTAATTTCTCAGATGAATGTGCCACTGAACTTAATTATTCTGCTTCCAGAGTATACCATACCTCCAGCCCAGCAGCTCAGACACACTGCTACAGGGCCTATAGCTCTATTCTCTTTTAACTTAAGCATAGGCCAGATTCTTTATCACATCAGGCTATCCACAGTAGTTCTGGGTCAACACTAGTATGCCAAAAAATCCTGTTGAGTTCATCTCATACTCTCTGCAAAATTATGCTCTCCGCTAAAAATAATAACAGTGGATTGAACCCTTAATCTTCAAAAGAGAAGCTGGTTTTGACCAGGATAGAGAGTAAATTCACTTATCTTTCTCAAAGGCTGTGCTTTTAAGCTAGGTATTAACCTCTTCAGTTTTTTTGTTGCCAGAAATATCACCAATCTACAACAATCCACCCCACTGAAAAGATAAGACAATCATTTCCCATCAGCCATATAGCCTGGAGCATCCCCTCCAAGCACATTCTCATGGAGGTATGTGGATTAAAAAAGTGTATTTTTCTCATAACATTTTACTTCCTACTCTTTTTCTCTCCCTAAGCACATGCTTGCCACCAAAAAAAAAATAATCACAGCTCGCTTGCTGTTTCATTTTGGAGATGTCTTAGCTGCACATTCATCAACTTCTCTGGTAGCTTCTCCAACTCAGAGAAGACTGTCTTGCAGGGAGGGAACTCAATGGCAAACAAAGCCAGAATTAAAGCTGGAACTCAGTCAAATCTTATGGGAGATGGGTTCTGGAGTACACAGCACAATCCGACATCAGCCTCGGTGTTCTACAAAGTACAAGTCTAAGCATCAGAAAAAATGGCCAAGCAGAGAAATACATCACCAGCTGACTTCTTGCAGCTCAAATAGCTGCTATCGGGGACTGCTTATGACACACAAGAAGCCTTGATGCTCCCAAGCAAGAGAAGAGCATCTCTATCATCAGTTATCCCCTTCCTAGGGCCTAATGAGGCCCAAGACATAGTTAAAGCAGTACCCACAAAACCTAGGTCTCAGATCCACGCAGCCTGGGCACAGGGGTGGCACAGCTCGAGGGTATGACACACACAATTCATCGAAGCCCAGCTGCTAGGTTTGGAGTGTTTCCAGTGGGAGGCTCAAAGGATAAAAGAAGAAAAGAAACTCACTAGAAAAGCCAGAGAGAAAAGAATGAAAAAGGCTTTCCTGGAAGCCAGCAGTCACGTTTCTCCAAAGCACAGGGGTCTAGATGAAGCTTTAATTGCATGTAAGATGGCAAGAGTCCCAGGGCCCTTGCCTCTCCTAAATTTATATTTTCTATGGAGTGACCTGTGTGGTCCAAGTGACGCAGCCACCAGAAAATCAGAGCAGTCCAACAAAGATTATCCCCAGCTCACCTTGGCACTAGACAAGACAGTAGCTCTGCCACCTGGCAATAACCCTCTTTGCTTCCCAAGCCTGAGGACATCTCTGGAAAGAAAGACCAGTTCCTCTGCTGACTGTTCTGCAACCATGGCAGCAAAAGCCTCAAAGCACCCCCCCCTCAGGGTGTTGATTTAAAGGCTAATAAAGCACTGAGCCAATCAAGCAGGAAACCCCTCAGCACCAATCCCTGGCAGTGGGGAGGGCAGAGCTGAAGCACACCACCTGTGAAAGTGGGCAGGGAGGCTTAGAAGGTATCATGAGGTCTGTAGATACCAAAACCAGCCAATCAAGGTTGTGTCACTAAAGCTCAGGAGTACCCACGAGCATCACATGGGCTTTCAGACAAGACAGGTGCCGAGAAGGAGACAGCAGGAGCTCCTAGTGCTTGTCCTCAGCTTTCCTTGCACTACAATTAAGTAATTCAAGATAGTTACTCATTTCCACAGGAGACATGGCAATGGATGCATCCATAAAACACTGCCAGAGAAATATACATACAAACCTAAAGGTGTACAAATTGTATTGAGGAGTACTGAATACTGGTTTAGTAATTTTGGAGATTAATAAGTAATATTTGCAAAAGGTCTATAGGGAGGTTTGGATTATTTTAGGCTGCTTCTTTTTAATCCCTTTCTGCCCTTTCCTACTCTCATCTCACCTCTCTTCCAGGTCAGCCATTTCTTACACTGTTTGAGTGGCACAGGGGATGTGCTGCTCGAAGATTAACAATATAGCAGGGATACAGCAAGCAGTAAAATGCCAGCTGTGGTGCGCAACTACTGCCCAGTTTGCAACTTCACAGTGGAAATATTCAGAGCCTGCCATCACAGAGGAGATTTTGTAAGCTTTTGCACTTTGCTGATCTGCCATATATTGAAAACAATATTCCCAGATCATGAAGCTCATTTGAACAACACTGGCTAACAGGATCTCGTGAGCCTAGAGCCAGGATTAAGAGATGATGCAAACTGGAAACACCAATCATTACAACTCTGGAGCACAAATGAGAGCATGTCTACACACAGCGAGTCAATATGCTCCATTTTTCTTTAGCATACTGTGCCCAAAGAGAAAGAAACACAACTACAGGCCCTTTCCAGTGACCCTGAGTGATAAGAGTTTCCACTAGGACAAAGGATCAAAATCATTATGGCTCCTCATGCATTCCACCCCATCTTACAAAAATTATTTTCTCTCCCTCAAAGAAGTAACAATGCTGAAGGCAAAAATGTCAAGAGACAGATCCATCTCCCTACTTGAGGGACTTCTTAGAACAATGAACTGAGTCCATGTCTGGAACATCTGCTCCTCGATGAAAAAGGGTTATGAGATCTTCCAGGGCAGCTCTCCTAAAGTACTTTGGTCTCTGCCCTAATAGCTGGGATAGCAGGGCGAGCAGGGAGCTTTGCACAGTGCTAGCCAGTTAGCATCCGTCCCTGTAATTGCAACTGGATGTCCCATGAAGACAAGTAATCTTTTTCTTAAGGGGAAAAAATGTAAACCAGTGTGACGACCCCATCAAAATGACAAAATGAATGATAGCATTAAAACTTCACACAACAACTGTTTTTAATAAAGTAGGAGTTAGGGAATAATGTTAAACGTTTCAACTCAAAGACCTGGTTTCCTGTGTTGGCACCGGGGCTAAAACTAAATGTTCATACATCAAGCATTTTTAGATCTTCATTTTAAACAGAAATTAAGAGACAGATACTTAAACTGAAATAACATTCCGTTCCTCTGTGTGTGAACACACACAGGGTGCATTTCCGACAGAAACTCACCGTGCTTTTGGTGCGTCCTTAAGGGCTTCTCTGTTCGCACCGATTCAGGGAAGGCTCGGCTACACTGCTGCACCTGACAGGTTTTCAGCATACAAATAGAGCCCAAGCAAATGTATCTCTAAAGAACGGTGAAAGGTGGCATTAAAAGCAAACACCCTACTCTCGTCTGACATCCTCAACCTAACAAATGCATCTCCAAGGTCAGAAGCTTACAGAAAAACATATCAAAAGTACTGGCTATATAAATTAAAGCATTCATTTACCTGAACAGTTCTGAGAGAGAAGTCAGGTTGCTCTACACACGTTCACTGTGGATTAAGCTAATGCAGTCTTCTTTCAAACTCAGTTGGCTAAGAATACAAAGTCACAGACCTCAGCTGATGAGTAGGAACTCTTACTGTAACTCACTGCAACTCAGCCAGCTCTGTCTAGAGTCTCCAGCTCTCTGCAACTAAACTAGGAAGTCTAATTCCACATTCCAGTTAACAGCAACAGACCCCAGTAGAAAGGCACACCCAAATAAGAGGGTGGTTTGGCCATGAAGTGTTGATGTACCAGCTTATCCCTATCCCTACAGGTTGGAGTAAGGTAGACTTCAGAAAGTTCAATTGCTAATGCAGAGTAAGTCTTTCAGGCTCAGTGCCTAGTAAATAAAACGTTTCTAGCAAAATCTGACAGCCGTTCAAAGCCTGTATGAATGAAAAGAGAACTTAAATCTGAAGCTCCATGAGCAAGCATCCCCCTTGTTCAAATCACTCTTCAAATTTTACTTCTGCACGCTCAAACAATAAGGACCAGGAAAATGGTAGTTACAGAGGTAGGAGGATCCTCACCGCAGCCCCTCTCCACCTGGGCAGCACCTCATAGGTGGGCAAGACTTCTCTTCCGTGACATTAAACTTGACATATCTCCCCAGCATAAGGCATTTCTCCATGAAAAAGAAGCAAGATATAGCAAAAGATCTTACAGTCAGATTAGGTGCAAGACTGACAAGTACTAACAGCTGATGTATGTACACCCAAAAAACATATCCAAAACTCTTCCTAAAAGGGGGAATTTCAGGTCTAGTAGGGTGTGACTCTACAAGGCTTGGCAAAGCCACTTATAACCTCACCAAAGTTCAATATGACTATGAGTGTTTACAAGCACGAGAACTAGGCCAAATTCAGAATGTAAATATTTGGATTCAGTTCCCAAACTTGCCTCTATCTGCACTGCCAACTAAATCCCAACTGCAGACCAAAAAATCTAAAAAGCAATACAGTTGCATACACTTCACAGCACAGAGACAAAACTAACACACAGCACTCAGCGCTGGGGGGGGAATCATAATCTAAACTGAATTTATGTTAAACAAGACACCGATGAAGTTTGGACCAAAACTCGACTTGACTCAGTCATCATTTGGTACATTTTGAAAGTCTGATCTACCCCGCAAGAGACTGGGTTATGTTAACCATATCTAGATTGCTCAAGGCCCCAGAGACAATGTGATGGATCTAGCACACATTGGTAACTTTGACCTAAACCACATTCTCTTAAGCTGTCAAGAGCAAGTACTTCTATTTTCTGAGCAGATGAGTTGAGGAAACTCTTCTCTGGATTTATTTGGCAACCTCAGTCCTATATTCAGATTGGCTCAGGATCCCAAATCACCTTGGGTTGTCAACACCCATGCTTTTGTTTGTTCAAAAAGCTTACACCCCAGTTCTTTTGGCTATAGATAAGGATGGAGCCAGGGATCCATTCAAGAGAACTGTGACCTCCCACAAACACAGATCCCAAGAGATACACTGTATTCTTAGCTGCCAGTTCCTAGCTCTTCTCTGAAAGTAAGTGCCTTTCAGTCCTCTGCAGAAACCCACTGGAAGGAACCAGAAAGGCAAGGCAAGCATCTCACCAAGACCGGGATTTTTTTATTTTTTTTTTATGATAAGGATTTGGGCCTCCTCACTCCCACTACAGTAAGCTAACAAAAAATCCATCTTCTCCCTCTTCAGCTGAGTGGGAAAAGTACAAATCTGGTTCTTTAGCTTTACTCAGCTGTGGGAAACTTGTGTTTGCTTTCCAGTTAAAAGCAGGCTCTTCAAGCGCACTTCACAGTGACCTCTTCACAAGGGACTAGTAACTTTTCTTTAAGTGCCCCGACACTAAAAATAGTCCTGCTTCCTAAACATGAGTGCTTAGCAGTTCCAGGCATTCTGAGATCCTGCATACCACTTTATTTTTTTAAAACTGGCAACATTTATTTAACCAGCAATTAAAAAAAGAGGCCCAGCCGCCCCAGTGATTCTTCCCAGAGGGTCTTAGACGTTTATGAAACACAATGAAAACAATGAAGTGGATAAAATCATGCTATTCCATCAAGTCTTTGGCAAGACTTCCCAACCAAGAATAAATTGGCATGGTACGTTACAGTCAACAGATTACACAATGGTTTACAGGGTCACCAATAATAAGGGGTCACAGGCTCCTTAAAGAGCTACAGTATACGTTAAAAGCCACTTGCTTAAAGGGAAACAGCGGCGCTTGGTCCTGAGCTCCTAGGACCAAATTCTAGCAGGCACAGCACAAGCACACCATAGGAGTAGGAAACGACAGAAAGCGCCTCTCCTCCCCAGCACCAGGAAGGGCAGTGACTACGCTGAGCAAGCTGGCTGGGGGAGTTCAGTACTCTGAAGGGAGCAGAAGAAAGCCAGGCCAGCCAGGACTGCGTAAGAGAGGAGAACACATGCTATGTATACGTTTAGGAGCAGGACAGTCTCTGTGCCCCAGTGAGGCCCACCACCATCCACCTTATCACCCCTTCCCAAGCAGCCCTGCTCCTCACTGCTCCACACTCTCAGGAGGAAACTGGTTCCAGCCCAGAAGAAAGATGGCAGTTCCCTGTCAGTCTGGCTGCCCTTAGCAGTATATAGACTGTAGCTGGCTTTAAAAGGTGCTCAATTATACTCTTGGGTAACTTGATAAAGTAATAATTGCTTAAATGTGTTGCAGTTTTCCTGTAAATAACTAATCTTGAAGCAGAGGTGAATGAATGGTCAAAGCCATAAATCTTACTCTCACCCTTCAACCTGGTAAAAGATTTCTATTATGCCACCTGCATAACCCCATCATCAAAATTAAAGTTAAATTCTTATGTTCCAAAGGATACACAATTTTCTTGAATCTCACCTTAAATACAAGATACTCCTACCTTTGCTCTGTTAACTTACCCTTCCACTATGTGGAACATTTTCATCTACTGACTGTACTAATCAGGTATAAACAAAACATTATCAAACTTTAAAGGCAAATCAACCTCGCCTCATCCTACTTTGCATCGTCAGAAATCGGAGTACAACAGTTTCATCCTTTATCTTCCATGAGTTTTGGTCGCTTTAGGTGGTATTTAATGGATTATTCAGCACCTGGCTGAAGATAAGACTGACTACTCTGAATAAAAAAGAAATAAAACCTATTCCCTAAAGTGAATGCAACAATAAAACAAGGGTGTAGAAAACACTACTATTGATATACTCCATGCAGTAATACTGCAAGCATTCGGCTTTGTTCCACCTGACTACTAAAATTCAGAGCACATTTGAGTGATAAAACTGAAGTAAACCTAAGAAGGCTTTCATATGTAGCTGCTACTCTTTCACTGCGGTGACCTGCTGCTACTCCGTCAAGCAAACACTTGGTACCAAGCCAAGAGCAGTACATCTGATTTTCCCACCAAGTGAACTGCTGAAGCAGCTCCCTTAGCTCTTCAGCTAAATCTGTCTTGGGATCCTAAAGTCTTCCGCCGGAGTCCAGGTGGCTCCTCTACTCTTTTCAACACGCATGCAAACATTCCAGCCGGCCGGACAGACGGTGGAGTGGGCACTGGAAAAGTTCCCCATCTCTCTCCAGATCCGACCCCCACGCTCGGCGGGCTGGCTCCACAGCCACGTTATAGTCACGCAGGTCCCGCCGAGGCGGTCTCCTGGGCTCTGTCCCTCCGGGGTGCCTCTGCCCTCTCTACCTACGCGAGAAACAGCGTCCCGGGACGCACCAGCGCGGGAGCCCCGACTCCCCGCTCCGCCCGTGCGCAAGGACCTCGCGCCCATCTGTGCTCCCTTCTGGGGCAGGGCTGGGACCCCAACGAGGATCGCGGGTCTGGCTCTGGCGCGCACCGGCACGGACACCCCACCCCACCCGCCCCCCGGCCCCGTTAGCCGCAGGGCCCAGGGAGCCCCCGCCGCACATCCCCAGCCCGCCCCGCTCCCGGGAAGCGGGCGGCTCTCGGGGCGCGGGGACTGCGAGCCGGAGCACGATCAGTAGGGTTTTTTTCCCCCAGCCCCTCTCCCCTGCCCGAGGCCCCAGAGGCGACCACCGACCCGGCAGCGCGGCTCCCCGGCCCTTACCAAGGCAGCAGGGATGCGCTCCCTCCGCCGGACGCCTGCAGCCCCCGTCCCGCAGCCCGGGCGGTTGTAGCTTTTGGAGAAGCTGGGAAGAGGGAGAGAGAGAGAGAGAAAGAAAGGGGGGAGGGAAGGGACTGAGATCGAGGGAGAGAGAAGTATGCAAAGGCAGGAAGTGGAGACGGCCACGGCCAGTGCGGGAGATTAATGGGAACCAGTCACCCGGCAGCCAACAAAGAAACCTGCTCCCCCAGCGCAGCCCGGCCCGGGCCGCAGCCCCGCCGCGGCCGGGCAGCCCCGGGCGGCCGAGCCACCGCTCCCGCCGGCAGCGCTGGGCCCCGGCCCCGCGGAGGGGTGGGCGCCACCCCCTCGCCCCTCACGGCCCCAAACCCGGACTGCGGCCAGGCGGGAGGGAGGGGAGCCGGACCGGCCGATCCGCGGGGAGATGCGATGGGCAAAGGGGAGAACCGAGCCCCTCGTCCAACGATCTTCTTCCTCCTCCCTCTGCCCCGGAGGAGCGATACCGCTTCTTTTTAAATTAAAGTGTGCCGGGCTCCTCTCGGCGCGGAGCCGCCTGCGGGGAAGGAAGAAAGGAAGGAAGGAGGAGAGCGAGCGGCCGCTTCCTGCGCCCGGGCGCCGAGCAGATGGTTTCCATCAGGACGCCGGGACGGGCGAGCCCTGGTGCGGCGGGACGCGGGGCGGCCGCGCTTTCCCAGCTCCCCGGGGCAGTCTCAGGAGTAACAGTACCTGTGGAGAGGGAGCAGGGAGAGAGAAGCGGCGGCATGCCCCTGAACTTCACTGCGGTTCAAATCCAGCTTGCTAGGACCAGCTAGTTAGTGACAGCAATTCGGTTACGCTCTGCTCCCTGACACGGGCCAGCCAGGGCCCCTGCGCACCCAGGACGCGAGGCAACCCGCACACCAGAGGGTGAGGACGAGAGGTCTGAGATAAGAGCCATACAATAGAGGCAGGATACTAGCTGTTAGCAGAACCGGGAGTACTGCAAAATACAGAGACCGCACCTAAATCTTGAAGTATTACGTAAGCATTTATAAAACAAGTCACTTCACCAAACGATAATAGGAAAGGAAGAAAAATAGAGAAGAGTGGCACGTGTTATGCAACTGGGAAGACAAATTCCAGCATTACACATTTCCCGAACTTTAAGCATGTGCTTAATTTCTTTCCATTGACTCAAATGGAACCAAAATGGTGTTCAGAGTTAGGCAAGCGCGTATGAGAGTTCCTGCGCAAGGATGCTTCTCTGAACCCAGAGCCAGTGCTCAGGATAAGCTATTCCTCATCAACAAACTAAGACATGTCGTCTTAGGATATTCTGATCCATCATCCCACACGACAAGGAAATCTGGTGTTAATGTCCAACATTTCACAAGCCTCCATTATATTTCCAAAGAGTGAATGTACAGGAAATAAGGGTAACTCTCATCTGGATTCTGATGTGGACGTGTACTTCAAGGCAAAAGCTATTTCAGCTGTCAGCCTTCTTGGGACAGATGTATTTACTCAGCTGCAGAAGGAGTACTGTGTCACCAAACATCAAAAAACAGTGGGAGTTTAAATTTCAACACACAAGGAATAATTTACCTCACGAACAACAAGCTACTGCTACAAGTACCTGGCAGGAATATAAAACGAATACAGTGTTCTTTCCTGGTTAGGAAAATGACAGAGGAGAAAGGCCTTTCAAGTATCTGTCACAAGTGCAGCAAGACAGCAAACCCACCCGCCTCTCCAGGAGACCCATGACAAGGAGTGATGCTCAGCGAACGATGCTCAACTCCCCCTTAAGCAGGAAACAGTCTATTCTGGCTGCTTCTCCAGCACATCAAACAAACTTCTTTTTCTCTTCCATTTATGTGACATTCAGTCCCCCAGACCTCAAGCATCCCAGCAACTGCCTAAATTTCCTTTGAGTTCTAGAGACCAAAGCTAAAGTTAAGTTGCATTTGAACACTGAACTGAGGCCCTCATAGAATCATGAACAGTTCGGGTTGGAAGGGACCTTTAAAGGTAATCTAGTCTAACCCAAACCTATGTATTTTAATGAACGAGCAGCCTGTGGAGGGCTTGTTTATTACAGGAGCCAGCTGCTGCTCTAGTTAGGCAACTGGAAGATGATAATAAAATGTAAACTAGGAGAGGGTTATTTTTCTCATTTTCCAAACATTACATTGAGCAAAGCTCCACAGACAAGAATGAAGGACTTGAAAAATCACGGCCTACTTGTTAACCTTGGCCACAATGCACTCAAAGAAGTTTCTGTGCTTATTTTGTTCTTCCTGCTGTCACCCCAGTGCAAGCGAGGTTAGCAGAGCAAGAGCGGCTCTAATTTACGTGTAGCCATTATCTCTTTCCAAGCTCATTGAGGAACTCCAAGCAGCGACTGCAGCCTCACATGCTGCAAGGCTGGTGAAGGCCTCACCCCTATGGGCTGCCCGGCAAAGGCCTCACCCCCTGCAGGCTGCCCCACCGGGCAGAAGCAGCTGCCAGGGATCAAATCTGCCTCTTTGGCCAGTGCTTGCAGGAGGCCGACACTCTGTGCTGGTTTTTACTGACCACAGCGGGAGGGCTCAGAGGACATGGCGGTGGTTTGCAAGCGACCAGATCCGGCAGCTCACCTGGGACCCCCGTTCCCCCCAGGCAACCGCCACTACCTCCTGGGATTATTATTTTGTACCTAATAAACTTTGAAAAAACCAAACAGGCAGTACCGCTTTCCACTGCGGAGACCACGGGGCGAAGCCCCCCAGGCCCGTCGGCACCGGCCTGCTCGGCTCCTCCCCGTTGTCGCCCGGCGGGAACACCCGGGCGGCCTCACAGACCTGCCGGCGCCGCTACGGGGAGCTCACCGAAGGCGGGTGCGAACGGCCCGAGGCGGCGGCTTTAGCGGGGGCGGGACGGGTCGCGGGCCCGCCTCAGGAGCAGGGTTGTGAGGAGAAACCGGAGACCCCCGACCTCCCGGCGGGGCGAGGGGCGGGGCAAGGGGCGAGGGGGTGGC